>CAIGRN010023177.1:0-23425 GCA_903798345.1 Fraxinus anomala
CAGAGTTTGCGGCGGCCCAGCAAAAGGAGGTGTCTACTGGTGAAAAAAGTGGTGGCTGCATTTCGATTTGGACGGCGGTGGTGGGATTGAAGTGGAATTGTAGGATTGCACGCCATTATTTCTTGCATTTTATCGTTTATTTTATATGACGAAAGGAAAAAAAAAAAATGGATGTGTACTTGAGGAAATGCAGGGTCGAATTAGATGGTTGAGTGTTGCAGAGTTGAATACGAAGACGGGGAGTAGTGGTCCTACACAAAAGATAAAGTCGCTGTTTTATAAACGCGACTTTTAGTACGTTGGGCCTCAGACCCCAGAGGAAATTATTTTGGCCCATTTTTTCTAGGCCTAAACGAGAAATTTATTTTGGCCCATACGATTTGGGAAATTTCTTTGGAGACCTCATTCTCCTATTTTAAAAGTTTTTCCCCTCCTTTTTCTGTTGTTTTTTGCTTCTTGTGAATTGTTTAGGTGCTGTTCTCTTTCTATTTCAGTTTTGTATTTTGAGTTTTGAATTCATTTTGGATTGTGTATTTTGAGTGTCTATTTTGAAATTGTTGAAAATGTGTTCTTTTTGACATTTTGAAAAATTGTTTTAAAAACACTCAAAACGCATTTTGAAAATTTTGACTTGATTATAACTGAAAACACCCAAAATGGCAAACTTGTCGTTTTGGATTTTCTTTGTAAATTTTTAACTTGTTCTCAAAAATGCGTTTTCGAAAATGAAAAAGAGAACACGTTTTTACTGATTTGTAAAATCGAAAATAGAAAACGGCTTGAAAATGGTAAAGAGAGCATGTCCTTAAAGACTAGAATAAATGTTTCGATTTTTTTTATACAAAGTAGCTCATTCTCAATGTATAATACAATTTGCTATCGTGCAACCAGACAACTCACATAAGATAACCTTTGAGTTGGTATGAATTTAGACTTCGGTTTGATAGCTATTAGAAACAATACCCCTGTTTGACACCCATTTTGGGTTTTAAAAAAATTTTGGAATAGTGATTGATGGAAGGTTGTATGATTAAAAAGTAAAGAAAATTTTTGGGTTTATGTGTAATATTATTTTATTGATAGAATATGTGGTTGAAATGAAGAATGAGAAATAAAATGAGAAATAGAATGGGTTTCAAACAGGGGCTATTAAGTCCTTGTTTGGTTTTTATTTTCTAAAATTTGTTTTTCTTTAAATTCATTTTCGATCACGCATTTAATGCGATCCACAATTTTTATCAACTCTTTAACCACACTTTATCAACTTTTATTAAAATTTATTGAAAATTAAAATTTTAACTAAATCAAACCAGGCTAAGGTTCACGAGTAATTGCCGTGTCGTGTTAGAGTTCATTTGTCATAATTTTTTTCCATCTGCTAACTGAAATTAAGTAGTATCATTTACAAAGGCCTTATAAGAACAAAACTGAGTGTAACAGATGAATCACTCTCCATTACTCTCTGAATTAGGGTGACTAAATGACATTTTGAATCAATCACTTGTGATGTCATTTCTGTTCACAATCATCGCCCCCAGGCGGCCCCAGCTATAAATACCCACCCTTGAACCCATAATCCATCATCAAAAAAAGCACTTAATTAAGTAGAGAAGTTGAAGTTAAGAAAAAAAATGAAGGGATTTGCAGTGATTTTGTTGGTGGTCGTAGCCATGGTTCAGCTGTTCATGGCTAAACCAGGATCAGCCATTTCTTGTGGTCAAGTTGAATCTCAAATTTCTCCATGTTTGACATATCTGAGTCAAGGAGGAACTCCATCTGCAACATGCTGCAGCGGTGTTCAGACTCTAAGTCAGTCTCTTCATACTACGGAAGACAGGCAGACCGCGTGTGGCTGTTTAAAGACGGCCGCCTCTCGATACACTAACCTTAAGACGGATGCTGCCTCCCAGCTCCCGACTAAATGTGGTGTTTCCATTGGCGTCCCAATTTCTCCTACAGTCGACTGTAGCAAGTAAGTTAACGTTTGTCCGTGTTTAAATTCCGCTTTTGTTAATGTGAAGTATTTGTCATGACATTAAGTTGTGCTTTTTATTTGTTGCAGGATTCAGTGAGAGGGATATTTCATATAAGGGAATAAATTGAGAGGAAGTTTTGGTTATAGCCAACATAGCTCGTGTTTACTCTTGTAATGTTTTCTAGTACTGGTTTGTTGCCTACAGTACTGGTGATGTTTTGGGTTGTTGAGTTCGGATATTAAATAAAACGAGCTTTGCTTTTGTTTGATTCTCGTTATTTTCAAAATATATTTTTCTCTCTCTTCTTTTCAATCATACATTCTTCAATTAAAGAATATTACACACAAATCCAAAACTTTATATTACTTTTTAACCATACATTCTCCATTAATCGCTATTCAAAAATGCATTCTTTTCGAAATAATGAGACCCAAACAAGCCAATAATCTTTAGTTTTCTCAAGGACTATAGATTTCATTTACAATTGGAACTATATTCTTACTAATACTCCATCGTTAAATTTGATTTATTTACAAAGATCCGGCTAGCTTGAGTAAAAGTTCTCAGACAATTATCGAGATATCATATCATGAAGTTCTCTAATTTTATTAAACGAAGAAAATTTTGGAATGGTGGTTAATTGACTATAGAAAATAAGGATTCTTCTGGTAACAAATTTTAAAGAAAGTTCTCATTCTCCCTTAATGCTCGTGTTCTTAAGACATTGTCTTAATCTTAGCTTGCTATTTTAGTAGTTTTCTTTTTCTTGAATCAATTCATTCATTAATAATTGTTGTGTACAGAAAATTGGTGCATAAAACCTCTAGTAATAAATTAACTGTTTGGAAAGAATTCCACCAAACGCAGAACAAAACCAAAAAATACGGAAAATGAACACGAATTAAACGCAATTTAACAAACAAGAGAATGAGATTTTATTAGATGAGAAAACTACACATTACAATGTTATCCTCACTCTCACGATTTCTACCTACACAAAGCTAAATCAATCAACGTACAACTCAAAAAACCTCGTATCCTATATCTAAATTCTTGTCACTTGGATTCTTCGGTTAGTTTTAAATTTTGATAAAACTGAAGTTAATTCATGTATGGAAGAGAAACAAAGTTGAGTTCGTGTATGATTTTGATATGTGAGATAAAATTCTTGTATTGTTCACATAATTAACATGCCAAATGTGTACCGCGTCATTACTACTTACGGACTGAGTTTGCCGTGTGGAGTTGATCTTGATACAAAGATAGTTCGCACAAGATTTTGAAGATTTAATATCTACATATGAACCTGAACCAGCACAATAAATGGTGAGAAAATAAACAGAAATAGATCTTGCAGACTTGTGTGGCATGGTGTATCCTGTCATCCATTCGCTACTTATATACAGTAGAACTGAAGGCCCTCGCCAGAATGCAAGTTGAGGTAACACAAGCAGGAAAAAGATGGGCAGATGTCCATTGGAGCCTGGATCAAGCTTTTGAATGGCTCTTTCAAGACTTGAGTTAAACTAATCCTTGAAGGGATCTCAACTGAGTAAAATAGATTAGAAGACGAACCACATCTCCACTATATTTAGAGATGTATCGGATCAAAATTGTGTATACAGGCCAAGGGGATCGTCACAACTAACATTCCTCATAGTCACTGAACTAGAAAATAAGGATCAAATTCATCCCAGATAGAACCATCTCTCCAATTTTGGGTAAAATGGGTGGCAGTTGCCCCCCAAAAATTTGTCATGTGACTTCACTACTAACAAATACAGGATATAAACTAAGGGATGAATAGCTTCTCCAAGTTCAAGAACCTCAGAGAGCTACCGAATCAAATCACCCTTGTATGGAGTTACCTTACCACATCACAATCGAAGTCTGATGAAAAATACCTTCCATTCCATGATGAACAAATCATATTCTTCAGGACTCAAACACACCTGCAGAGCTGTGCAGAACTCACCCCAGTGATTTCAAAATGGAAGTCAATACCTTCTCCATACCACCCTGTTTCTTCAAACTTGTGTCATTCTGCTGACTACCCACGTCATAAAACCTTGTTGAGAAGCGCTGAAGCAAGTAGTACATAAAAGAAAGAGCCTCCTGCCATTGTTCCATTACAGCTGGAGAAGGCCTTGACTCAGAAACCACAGTTTTCAAAACAAAAACCGCATCCAAACCCACCAAAACCGCACATTGCTCCACAGCTTTCACTATATATCCCAACTTTGGCGTGCTCAACATTGACAAAGCTGCACGCGAAACACAGAATCGTTTCCCCTTCCTATTGTCCCCACCATAATCCTCGCAGAGCTGCCTATAGGCTATAGCAATCCTTAAATCAAACTCTGAAAATTCTTACATTTCGCCAAAGCAGAAGCTAAAGTCCTATGCACAGGCTCCGAATTTTCAAGAAAAAGGTACTTCTAAATAAAACTTCGCAGCGCGGGAAATTAACTTTTCATCAGTATTCGGGTTTGATAACAAGTTCGAAAAAGCTGATGCAAGAGTAAGTGGAGGAAATGAGGTGGTTCAGTTCAACGAAGAAAGATGAGTCAACCTTTGTTTGATTCAATGCCCGAATGGAAATGCAACGGCGTTGTAAGTGCAGCGGTTGTCAAAATTCAATTTGTGGTATTAACAGATTATAACATTTAAATAGTAAAAAATAAAAATTAATAAATATGAGCCAAATATAGATGGTTTAAAAAAAAAAATCAATCTTTTTAATTGTACACAAATTGTATTAAAACTTCGTAATATTATCGAATAAATATAACTTTTAGCATAGTAGATTAAGTCAACAAATAATAATTTATTAGAGTAAAAAACATTTGAATTTATTTAGAAAATTTCCGTCCATGTTTATAAATAAATTAAAGTTATTTATTTAAATTTTGTAACGTGATAAAATGTTTGGGCTTAGCCCAGTTCGAGCAGCATGCAGTTCACGTATCAAAATACCCAATGCAGATTAAGCTTGTGAGGCCTATAATTATTCTAAGCTTTATGTGGACTTTATTGTTGGATTCCGAGCTCATTTATATGGAGTGACGTGACGTTGGAGTGAAGATAAGTCCCAAGTGAAGGTTTTATAGAAAAACATAATTTATAAAATAATATAATTAATTGTAGAGAAAAAAAAAAAAAAAACAAGTCTCGGCTACTATTAAGTATGCAACAAAACAACCATATTATTTTTTTCATTCTCATTCTTTTACTTATTTTTAACCATACATTTTTCAATAAAATAATATTTTTCATCACATCAATTACATCAATAATTTTTCCTTCCTTTTCAATCACATATTCTCCATCAATCTACTAGTCCAAAATACATTCTTTCAAAATAATGTGGCTCAAATACATGCTAAATTTCAAAATTCAAAAGTCAGGTTTTTGTGTTTAAATAATAATATTATTAAATTAAGAGCCCGTTTGGTAGATATTAAAATTGAAAAATTAGTCGTTATTGTTCACTTTTATTATACGATAACAACTATATTTTTAATTTTAATTGACTTATAATCTCTACCAAATAGACCCTAAATCATCTACCCACACCCACACCCACACCCACACCCACACTCACCCTCACCCCCCACCAAACCAAACAACCGTCTCCACACCATTGTCGACATCTATCCTACTTCGGCATTCACCAGCTACCATCCACCCCATAGGTTACTTCTTCAGCGACGAATGAACATCGCTAACGACTGGCTATCTCTTCATTCACGACTCAGCAAGTATAATTTAAAATTAAAAATTGAGAAATAGCTTATTGTGTATTAAATATGGTTAACTGAATTTTTGATCTATTCAGATAGCTGAGGTCGGAGAAATCAACGGCATGTGACTAGATCTCTTAGGTTTGTGAAATGCAACCTGAGACATTGACTTGTGATCAAATGTCTTGAATCCGTGACCCGATCTATGCACTTGACATATGACATATGACCTGATTCAATGGCTTGTGAACAAATCTATTGGGTCTGTGACCAAAATTATTGAATTTATGACATGTGAACTATGCACTTTAACACGTGCCTTGTTACATGTGACCATGACCCAGTCCAATGTCAAGTGAACAAATCTCTTGAATCTGTGACCTGATCATCTCTTGAATCTGTGACCCGTGACATATACATTTGAACACATGACTCGTGCACTTTAACAAGCCATATATTCATGAGATTTGGTTACAGAAACTTAATTGACTGTGACCAACCATAACCCCAACCCAGCACCACAACAACCACCACCACTACTAGTTTTTTTCTCAATCCCATAACAGACTACCAATTTCAAGCCTTTCACCAAACACAAGAACATAAAACAAGAAAATTTCCTCAAACCACCCAAGTTACTACCACCACCGAAAACCCATAATTACCACAACCACAACCACAACCACGACATGTACCTTAAATTAACAACCATCACTACACTGAATTAAGATAAGTTATATGTAGGCACAACAAAAGACGCAAAGATTAAATTTTGAAATAGAAATCTGAATAGGCGGCGCCACCTCATAGCAGCCGATCTATAGCCGAAAAACACTCTTTCATAATAACGAGCGCTCAATCGTTGGAAAGCACTGAGCTGACAAACTACCCCCTGTGTCGCGTACGTAGTGGTGATTGAGCTTCGTCGGATCAGAGCACTAACGACGCTCGCACTAATGAAGAGAGACCCAGCAACCGATAGGAAGAGAAATAGAATGGATAGAGAGAATGGTAGAGAGAGTTCGTGGGGAGTGAGAGATGAGATTGAGTCATTTTGATTGAATATTTTTGCTCAATTAAACTTCATGCTAGATTTAAGAATAGCAGTCTTTAAACACCTTCTCTGGTGTAATTTTCACTTAATAGTATAGACAATTGTAATTTGGAGAGTCATGTTGATGATGTTGTTTAAAATCCTGTTAGCCTCCACTCGTACAGGTACTAGCAATTTAGCATGATTTCAAGATAAAATCTCATAAGTTGGCAGCGGTATTTCTCACCATGTGCACAACTATAGGAAGAAGTCAAATATGTGTTCATTTTTTGTTCGAGACACAATTACAATTTTATTTTTTTTATGCGAAATCCTATAACTTCCTTTATTGAGTTACGTAAACTACGACAATTAGAACACGCACATTAAATTTGTGGTAATCATTTTAGTTCTTTAATAATTCAGGTGCATTAATGTTGATATCAGTAGTATACATATTTTTTTTTTTTTTTTTACAAAATGGTTTTTCTTCAATTTTACTAGCTCAATTTCTTTGCAAAAGGTGATATTTGATTAAGCAAGATAATGGGTTTCTGGTGAAGTGTCAGAAGGAAGTCTCAATGTGTGACTTATGACTAGTAAAGTGGATTCCAATTGCTACTCATAAGTGAGGCATGAGCAAAATCCAATTGTGAAACTCATGAGACTAGCAATTTGTGTGTCCTACATGTCAAAAGCTAAATGAACTAGTGATGTACATCATTTTCCGGTACTAATTGCAATAAAAAAGAAGCCAATCGAATAATGACAATGTACAAAAAGTGTAAATTGTAATTAAGAATTAATGAAAGTTTCTTGGTTATATTTTTATTTATTTCTTCGAAATTCACCACAATTTGTGTTGAAGGTGCAAAGTGAATTCTGTCAAGAAAACTCTTAAATTATACTAGATGAAGTATCGACAGCCAATAAATTTTAATTTTTACACACAAAAAAACTAAATTATATGATTGACGGCCTATTTTCATGGTCTCTCTCTCTCTCTCATCTAAATAATTGTGTAAATAATCGAGATGAAAATAAATGGTAAAAAGGACACACCTTATAGCTTATAAATTTGAATGTAGATTTAATAATAGAAACTTGATTAAGCTAACACATAGCCGATACAATTACAGCCTAATACAAGCAGCTAATTAAAAATTTAGGGTTTCTTTAAATTATTTTACCATGCCGAATCTCGTGTCCCCAAAAGCCTTTACAACACAACCAATGTCACTTTCATTTATTTTATAGATCCTAATTGCTTAAAAACAAATATAAACATTAATCTTAATTTCCGTTTGATCAGATTTTTTTAAGACCAAAATCTAAAAAGTTGTTTTTGAATAATTATCTTAAAGTAATTTAAATTAAAATAAATTGCTTATGACACAAAGTCAAAAGTTTCTACAAAAATAAGGATTGTTTTTAATAAAAATAAGAAAACATAATAGATATGCTTATTTTACTTATAATCAACTTTTAATTATCTTAGCCATCTCTACAAACAAGTGCCATTTTCTATAAATCAAACTATTCTATATAAGCTCCCATACTTCTGAACATAGTGCCACTCTCTCTCTCAGACACACTTGACACTTCCATTCCTTCTCGTTTGACCACTGGTCGTACTGATTCACTTCTCTTTCGGGCAATCAAACTTCTCTCTATGAACCATAAATAAGTTCTTTAACTCACTGCCATTGGCACACAGTTATTCAAGAAACAATCTTTTTAGAAGTGGGGTTTGTTGAGAGAAATTCAGAGCTATCCGATAAAATGGCTGAGAGCACAGAAGGAAAAACATTGCCGGAGACAGAGAAGAAGAAAGAACAGAGCCTGCCATTTTATCAGCTTTTTTCATTTGCAGATAAATACGATTGGATTCTTATGATCTCTGGCAGTATAGGTGCCATCCTTCATGGGTCTTCCATGCCTGTGTTCTTTCTTTTGTTTGGTGAAATGGTTAACGGTTTTGGTAAAAACCAAATGGATTTGCACAAAATGACTAATGAAGTGTCCAAGGTACTTCACTTTCTTGAATCTTTAAATGAAACCCATTTTCTGTCTCTCCTATTTTGTGTTATATAACAATCAGATCTGATTGAATTGATTTTTAAAATGAATGCAGTATGCTCTGTACTTCGTATATCTCGGATTGGTGGTGTGTTTTTCTTCATATACAGGTCAGATTTGTTTGTGTTTTTGTGTTCAAATTGTTCGCTTCGGATTAGCCGCACGTGGTCCGTGGACTGTCTTTCCGTCTTCTTCCTCTTGGCCTGTCTTTTTTTCAACTATTTCCTTATTTTGTAATATTATCCCATTACACATCCTTATCATCATTTATACTAATTATTTTGTGGGATAATTACTTATTTTTTGGATCTAAAATAATTAAACAGAGATTGCATGCTGGATGTATACTGGGGAAAGGCAAGTGGGTGCACTGAGAAAGAAATATTTGGAGGCAGTCTTGAAACAGGATGTTGGATTCTTTGACACAGACGCAAGAACTGGGGATATTGTTTTCAGTGTATCAACAGACACTCTTCTTGTACAAGATGCCATTAGTGAAAAGGTTCTCTCACTACCATGATGTTTTTTCTCTCTCACACACTGTTTTCATTTAGCATGTGTGTGTTTTCTGAACGGTAAACGGTGTGTTCTAAAGAAGGAAAAAGGGAAATCATTTGAGGTTGTTGGCGGCCATTAATTACTACTTTGTCCTGTTCGATTTCGGTGGTGCATGTTAGCATGCTTCAGCCTTCACTTAACCTGCACCATCATCTTTTTGGTTCCTGAAATAGTAGACCCTATTAAACTGATTCCTCTTTAGTTTCTGAGTTTTTTAAGTATAGTTTTATGTTGATTTTTAAGTTCAGTTAGGACTAATGGTGCTAAAGTTAACTGATGAAAGTGTTGTTGGACTCTTTGGAACCTAAGTCAATCAATATCGTATACTAATTCCTCGACTGTGAATCTCACAAATTTTTGAAATGTATTTTGAGCTCGGGGTATATTGAATATTCATACACAGCATGTCACTCGAAAATTCTAGAGTCATTTTTGGAGTGAAGAAAACTGTGAAGAAAAGATACAATGAAAATTTGAATAGTGAGTGGATGTAACCCTCATATTGAGTGTAAAGTACTGTAACTCTGCATGCTTTGCTCGTTTTGTATTTCTGTTTTCATTTATTATTACTATTGGCAGTAGGAATTAATGCCAAAGTTCAAACAACCATCATTTAATGATTGTAAAATGTGTTTTTTTTTTTGGATAAATAGGTGGGGAATTTCATCCATTATCTTTCTACCTTTCTGGCCGGTTTGGTGGTTGGTTTTGTGTCAGCATGGAAGCTGGCTCTACTCAGCGTGGCTGTGATTCCAGGAATTGCCTTTGCTGGGGGTCTGTATGCATATACTCTAACAGGTCTCACCTCCAAGAGCCGTGAATCCTATGCCAATGCTGGCATATTTGCCGAGCAGGTGAGCCTGCGATAAAATGGATTTTTTAAAATTTCTTTGCTTGTTCTTTCTATATCTGTTTAATTATGAAAAACTACTTTATTTTGAATATGGAATGAAATTTTATTGATAAAATATGATGATATTATGCTGTAATACAGTCTTTTACCTTTCTGGTGTAACTCTAGTTATAATTGATAATCCAACTTAAATTTCAAGACGGTTTTTGGAAATGCTATGGTGATGTTAGAAAAGGAAGTTGCTATATCATTGACCCTCGTTCGTGCTAAAGCTTTTAATGTCAAATGCAGGCTATTGCACAAGTTAGGACAGTCTACTCTTATGTTGGTGAGAGCAAAACCCTGAGTGTGTATTCAGATGCTATACAAAACACGTTGAATCTGGGCTACAAGGCTGGAATGGCTAAAGGTTTGGGATTGGGGTGCACCTATGGAATAGCATGCATGTCGTGGGCTCTTGTTTTCTGGTATGCTGGTGTCTTTATCAGAAATGGACAGACGGATGGTGGCAAGGCATTCACTGCTATTTTCTCTGCCATAGTTGGTGGCATGTAAGATCATGTGCTAAAATCTTCTGAATTCTAGAGAAAAATGAAGAGAAAAAATTTATGGATTTTGATTTGACTTGTTGCAGGAGTTTGGGCCAATCGTTTTCTAATCTCGGAGCATTCAGCAAAGGCAAAACTGCGGGATACAAGCTAATGGAGATTATCAAGCAAAAGCCCTCCATAGTTCAAGACACATCAGATGGAAAGTGCCCGACTGACGTCAATGGAAACATTGAGTTCAAAAATGTAACTTTTAGCTATCCGTCTAGACCTGATGTCATCGTCCTTAGAGATTTCTCCATTTTCTTCCCTGCTGGAAAGACTGTTGCCATAGTTGGTGGTAGTGGTTCGGGAAAAAGCACAGTCGTCTCCCTGATGGAAAGATTTTACGATCCTAATCAAGGTAACTAATAGACTTACTATTATAAGATGATGAATATTCATGCTAATTCAGTAGTGATTGTACTTAATCTTGTTTGTAAAACGGATAGGACAAATTTTGCTGGACGATATGGACATCAAGATGCTGCAGCTGAGATGGTTACGCGATCAAATTGGTTTGGTGAACCAAGAACCTGCACTCTTTGCCACCACAATACTCGAGAACATTCTATACGGAAAGCCTGGTGCATCCATGGCTGAAGTGGATGCAGCTGCCTCTGCGGCTAATGCTCATTGCTTTATTACATTGCTTCCTAATGGATACAACACTCAGGTTGAATATACTTTGTAATAATTTATTAGTTCTATCCAAAGAATTACTTGTGTTGATCTTAAAAAATCTCAACTGAAGTCCAGGTGGGACAGCATGGTGTCCAACTCTCAGGTGGTCAGAAACAGAGAATAGGAATTGCGAGAGCTATGTTGAAAAACCCAAAGGTACTTCTTCTTGACGAAGCAACAAGTGCCCTTGATGCTGGTTCAGAAAGCATCGTTCAGGAGGCCCTAGATCGTCTGATGGTAGGGAGGACAACGATTGTTGTTGCTCATCGTCTCTCGACAATAAGAAATGCGGACTCCATTGCAGTTATACAGCAAGGGCAAGTTGTCGAAACTGGAACTCATGAAGAACTATTTGTTAAAGCTGGGGCCTATGCATCCTTAATCAGATTCCAGGAAATGGTAGGGAACAGAGATTTTTCAAATCCCTCAACTTGTCGAACACGCTCGTCACGGCTAAGCCACTCGTTGTCGACTAAGTCTCTTAGCCTCCGTTCTGGCAGTTTAAGAAACTTATCCTATTCTTACAGCACGAGTACTGATGGTCATATAGAGATGGTGTCAAATGCTGAAGCCGATAGGAAGAATCCCGCCCCACATGGCTATTTCTGCCGACTTCTTAAATTAAATGCTCCTGAATGGCCTTATTCAGTCATTGGAGCTATAGGGTCTGTTCTCTCTGGATTCATTGGTCCAACATTTGCTATTGTGATGAGCAATATGATCGAGGTGTTCTACTATAAAAATCCAGCTATCATGGAACGAAAAACAAAGGAATATGTTTTCATTTATATTGGAGCAGGTCTTTACGCTGTGGTCGCATATTTGATACAGCACTACTTCTTCAGCATTATGGGAGAAAACCTAACTATAAGGGTGAGGAGGATGATGCTTGCAGGTATAAGGCGTCTTTTATAATATTTCCGTCTTTAATGTTTTCACTTCAAGCTCATAAATACATTATTGGGTGATGATAAAGACTCCCTTATAAATAACTGTATTGAGTAATTTTCCCTTTCCTTATTTCAGCAATTTTGAGGAATGAAGTTGGCTGGTTTGACGAGGAAGAGAACAATTCAAGCCTTCTTGCAGCCCGTTTATCTACTGATGCTGCCGACGTAAAATCTGCAATAGCCGAAAGGATATCGGTGATATTGCAAAATATGACTTCTCTCCTCACTTCATTTATAGTAGCCTTCATAGTAGAGTGGAGGGTCTCACTTCTTATACTGGCCACATTTCCTCTTCTAGTCCTCGCAAATTTTGCTCAGGTAATGCCGTAATGCCCTTAAATCTCTGACAACAATGCCATTTCAGTTATATAATTTTCCAATGAGGAGGGTACTTAGGGCATAGGATCAAAATAAATTTATTTTATTAGACTGCCAGTTCTCATGATCTTTGTTTGGATCTCGGGATCCAAATTCACCGATTTCTTGGAACCAGAAGACGAGGGCAATTACAAGTTGACACTATGGTGCTCTGCACGTGCTTCAATTCTGGTGCATGATTCTTGAAATTCACAAAATGGTAACTGAAAAATACAAAATAAGAACTGTATAATACAATATCTGACAATGCAGAAAAGAAATATAATAAATTCTATTATTGCCCATCTACTTCAGTGAAACCAAGACCTGTTTGTGTTAACTTTACTGCTTGTTTTTCTAGGATAAAGTCTTCACCTTGCTGTGACACTGCATGAAAGTGCGCATCAGTTCTGTGTCTGATATTTTCAAAATCTAGTTAATGCCTGAGAGTTTGAATATGGAGTACATTGTCGATTGCAAGATTTAGTAAAGTGTGTAGTTATAAAATCAAATTGAACTAATATATAATAACACAACTTTATACGAGCAAAGTATGTGGGAGATGAATATAAGCAAATTTTGACTGCTGGTAAAGAATCATCGTATCTTAAATCTACAAATAATGTATAAGCCCACCAAATTGTGGAAAAAGGATGTACATTTGAGTCTGTCAGAAGAATTCCAATATTTATTTTTTATTTTTTAATTATTGTAACATTCTTATGAATGGTGAAATTAGTTGTTTGCTAGTGTTAACAATTCTGTTACATTTGAATACACAGCAACTATCTCTTAAAGGGTTTGCTGGAGACACGGCCAAGGCACATGCAAAAACTAGCATGATTGCAGGGGAGGGAGTAAGCAACATTAGAACTGTTGCGGCATTCAATGCCCAAGAAAAAATCCTCTCATTATTTTGCCATGAACTACAGGTCCCACAGCTTCGAAGCTTTAGCCGCAGTCAATCCTCGGGTTTCCTTTTTGGTCTATCTCAGCTTGCTCTTTATGCATCAGAAGCTCTAATACTCTGGTACGGGGCCCACCTTGTTAACAAAGGCACTTCTACCTTTTCTAAGGTCATTAAGGTATTCGTAGTCTTAGTTATCACTGCCAATTCAGTTGCTGAAACTGTCAGCCTTGCACCCGAAATCATAAGAGGGGGTGAAGCTGTTGGCTCCGTATTTTCCATTATTGATCGCTCAACAAAAATAGATCCTGATGAAGCTGAAGCGGATAATGTTGAATCTGTTCGTGGTGAGATTGAACTACGTCATGTTGACTTTGTGTATCCTTCACGACCAGATGTACTTGTGTTCAAGGATCTCAGCCTTAGAATTCGTGCTGGCCAGAGCCAAGCGCTGGTTGGGGCCAGCGGATCAGGAAAGAGTTCGGTAATAGCATTAATCGAGAGATTTTATGATCCAATGGCTGGGAAAGTTATGATTGATGGAAAAGATATTAGGAGGATAAACTTGAAATCTCTCCGGCTCAAAATTGGTTTGGTTCAGCAGGAGCCTGCACTTTTTGCAGCAAGCATTTTCGACAACATTGCTTACGGTAAAGATGGGGCAACTGAAGCAGAAGTAGTTGAAGCAGCACAAGCAGCAAATGTGCACACATTTGTTAGTGGATTACCCGAAGGTTATAAAACCTCGGTAGGTGAAAAGGGAGTCCAGCTCTCCGGTGGACAAAAACAACGTGTTGCAATTGCACGTGCTGTTCTAAAAAATCCATCAATACTTCTACTCGATGAAGCCACAAGCGCCCTTGATGCTGAGTCAGAATGCATGCTACAAGAAGCTCTCGAGAGGCTAATGAGAGGCCGAACCACCGTTCTGGTGGCCCACCGATTTTCTACAATACGAGGGGTGGATAGCATTGGTGTTGTCCAAGATGGACGCATTGTAGAACACGGCAGCCATGGCGACCTAATCAGCCGACCAGATGGAGCCTATTCAAGGCTTTCGCAACTTCAGCGTCATTGCATATGAAAGTAAAATCGATTAAAAGAAAAAACCTGTACGAGTCCATTAAACATTGTTTTTCACCTCATTATATGATTATAGTTGTAGATACAGGGATGATATATTAAAATATTAATTGCTTTGTTTCACAAGCCTTCGCTTATCTGTTTGACCCACCTTTACATGGACCTTTTTTTTGCTCTTTTTTTCCCTTGCATGTGCTTTTGCTTATTTTCTTTTCAGTTTCTAGATAGAAACCAATCTTTCTTTAGCTTTTGAGGCCGACATAAACTATTGGACAAGTAACACATCAAGAAGGCATGATTATACTGAAAAGTTCGAGGGATATTGAGATCATAGATGTTTCTGTCTCGCAATTGTACTTAAAGGGCGCGTTTATTTTAAATCATATTGTCCACATAATCATCAAGATTTTAGTTCCTTTTCTTGAATTTTATGTAGTGCATCCTGTCACGCATGACAAACATGTCGTAAATGTACGTCTGCAATTTTGTCTAAGAATTGTACAAGTGACACACTATACACAGTATTGGGATGTTGACATGAACAGTCTAAAGTGTGACCCTGTCTGCCTTCTCCATACATTGATAACCAATCGAGTGCATCAATGAGATTGCAGAGAAAGTGCCCCACTCTTTTCAAAAGCAACAGAAAATGTTGACAACCTTTTTGTGATATTATTAACTACTGGTTCTATCATGTGAGTGCTTGCACTTTGATAAAGGAAACTAGGTTTTGCAGTGTGTGAAAGAGAAAAGGAAGAAAAATATGAGCAGTGTGGTGGGATTGAAAACTTGTGCACTTATAGCCTGTAGGAATGCAATGCCTAGACATCGCTCATAAGAGTGCGATCGCGACATAGGGTAGACCTATTTGAGCCCCATTTTGTTCATTATATCGTTCATAAGAGTCCAATCGCAACGTAGGGCTGACCTGTTTGAGCCCCATTTTTTGTTTTCCTTCAAAATGCATTCTGAAATAATATTTTGATAGAGAATGTGTGGTTAAAAATAAGGAAAAGTTTTAGATTTTGGTGTAATATTATTTCATTGAAGAATGATTAAAAATAATAGTGAAAATGTATTTTAAAAGTAATGAGTACCAAACAAGCGCTAAATGATTTCTTGTGCTTGATTAGGATTTTGTTGCCTTGAATTCTTGTGTACGAGTGGATTGAGTAATGAACTCAATAAAATTGCGTCTCAAACATGCCACGACCGTCAAAAATGTTAAAAGAGTAACAACATTAATATTTGGAGGTTGCAACAAATCAAAATTAATGACTATTTTTAGAAGGTTTTAGAATTTAATTTTTGAAAAAGTTTTTAGTCCAAAGGCCTGCCTCAACCATATTAATAGAAGGGTCCAACCCAGAGCTGCAGATCCAGATTGCTTTTAGTTGCTATACAACTTTAATCAGGCCCATCCCAGATCCGCTCTAAACGTGCTATTTTTGGATTGAATACGGCATTAAAGAGAGTATCGTCGACATATCCTATATTTTTAAATAGCATATTTTGTAATTTAAAGAAAATATATAAATTTTGAGAGTAATTTTTTTAATATATTCCAATAGGCTCTTTATCTTTATCACTTAATTTTACTATCCTAAAAAAATATTTATTATTTTTCATTATCTTTTATTTTCACTAATTTCCTTACAAATTATTTTATTATTTTCCCACATTGAAAATTGAAATGTTTTGAACTCATTTAATTATAGAGAGTGAGTTTGACTCTTCAAATTTAAAAAGTCAAACTCACTTTGCTATTTTAAAATGTTAATTTAAAAAGTCATAATTGTAAGTATTATTATTTAAAATAGGGAGCATCTTATATTTTAAAAAACATATTGAGAGTTAAATTCCCGCTTACGAAATATTTTAGTGTGGTCTATTGCCGTAAAATAGCTAGCCAAGCACTATTTAAGATCAAATTGCAATTCAAAACTGTAAAGCCACACAAGATAAGAGTTAAAAGCTAGTATAACACCGGGGGTGGGGGTGGGGTTAAGTTTAGCGAAGATCATCACGACTTAGATTGTGTCTAACTTGCATAGTTGGCTCAAATAATTCACGGGTCTTAGCCAAAGGGAAATCTCAAAAATAAAATAAAAAGATCAAATATTACCAACCAAAGAATTCGATCGAGTAATGACAACTTATTTTAGGTGATTCTAACATAAACCAATATTTATCGGTGATCTCGAATGGCCAATGACTTGTTTTATTGTTGATCACCAATGACAATGCCAATGCTTTAGTTTTTGATCACTAGCAAAAGTTTTTATTTTTTAATTTTTTTAATAATAAGTTACTATAAAAAATCAATGAGTTGGTGATTTCTGATGAAGTTACCGACACTAATATCATTGGCTATCATCGAACACATCTTTGTCAGCAATTATCAATGACATGTCATCAACGATCAACGATGGATCTTCGATAGGTGATATTGGTGTGAAGAAAAGTAAGGTGGATTGATATAATGCCAAAATGGATTTTAGATGTATGGTTGTGTGTTACTTAGATCGGCGGCGTAGAGGATAGAGATGTAGTGAAGTATAATGTGGTAGATGGTCGTCCAAAGTGGTTGACGTGAGATTGGTTTCCCAGGACATGGTGTGGGTGCTTGTCCTGCAATTTGAACTGGAATAAATATTCGATTATAAATAGAAAACCTATTTTAGCTAGGATTTGCATTTACGATTCTAGTTTAACTAGGAATTGATAGTGGTAGAATTACGTATCCTTTTCATTTTTCAGAGTTAAGAATAATCTTTTATTTTCTTTTGTTGGTTGGACTGTACAATTATGAATAGAGAAGATTGTTTCTCAATAAATCATTCGACATAAACTTCAAATTAGTATCAGAGTTTTGGTTGTCAAAAATTTAGGACCTCTAAAATTGGGGTTTCAAATTAAACCCTAAAATTTCAAATTTCAAATTTAATTTTGACCAATATCTTTAAATCTAGCTAGATCGAATCTTCTATCTTCAGCGGTCCTATATCTTGTGGACCCTCTAGCCTTTACCATCTATCTTACTCAGGTGACCCCTTACTCCCTATCTCGATTTGACAACCCTCTACTCCCTCTAAACTAGAGTTTCAAATTGAACCTAAATTTCAATCCTTAAATCTCAATTTCATCAAGAAACCTAACCTTGGCTGAACTCCAGGCTCTTGCGGACTTTCTCGCTTATAATAATAATAATAATTATTTTTTTATTTTGATGACTTAATTTTGCAACAAAATTTATGTCTATATATTCAGTTCATGAAAATGTGTGTTCTTAGTTATTAGAGAAGGGATAATTAGTCTTGAAAATTCCAATGGTATAAACTATTTGAAAATAAATTTTCTAATATTGGAGGGTCTTACTTAAATTGGAGCTTTAGGTGATCGCCTAATTTATTTAAAAATTGACCCAACTTTATTAGCTTGGTCTTAGCATGTCATACACTTCAATTGCATATAAAATTATAAAGCCATGACAAAAAATGCTCAAGAATCTCAGAAAAATTGAGAGAATATGACCAGTCACTAATGGAGCAACAGTCTTGAATCTTTCCACATTTCTCTCAATATTTTTTTATTTTTTAAGAGACTTGTATATCTTAATTTGTCCTGGAAATTCTCGAATGTGGTGTATTGCACTATTGGACTTGGCAAAACCTCGAGATGTTTAAAACATTAAATCGACAGCAAAATAATCTATCAATCACGTAGGATTTAAACCTGTCCCACATGTCTATACCACGTACTTCATTTTGCATTTCCACCATATTTTTTAATATAAACTTTAGAATTATGCATAAATTTATCCAATTTTAAAGTGTAAAAGATTAGTTTATACTCTCCTGTTCAAAAGCTTCATCGTTCGCTGAGCTTTTCGCCTTTGGTGGCTCAATTGAATTGGTTACGTGTGCCGTGTAACATTAGTTACGCTAACTAGGCAACTTGTCATCGTGCCCTATCAAAGTGCGATTAGACTGAGACGACGGGCAATATCTATAGACAACATTAACGAACTTCAGACGATATCTTAACTTTTGTATTTGAGCATACAAAAGTTTTTGAGTTAAAGCTTCACGCCTACGCATTATAATTTTTGCATCCATTTGTTTTATTTTTGAAAAAATAAATTTAACCTACATTCGACGAGATGATCTAAAACAAACCCTATTTATATTCATTTCGTAACAAAACTAAAACTTTTAGATGAGATTGTAAATTGTACGCAGTTACAGTAGATAATAAACATTATTAGGAGCAAGTAGGGTCACAACTCCTGGGGTCAACAAAATTACATCTGACATGTGAGTAGGGGTCGACAAGAGTATGGCCAGTTAAATTCTTTGCCTCTTTCAGCAATCTATTTTATAGATAATTTATTGAATACGACACGTGTCATGTCGTGGATGGAGTGAGAAAGGCATGTGACTTGGTCTTTGAAAAATGAGACTTTTCAAACACTCTCGTGGTTATGTCTCTAACAATAGGGAAAAACATTAATTGAGAGAGAAGTATCGAGTGGAACTTGCAATCCCACATTTGTTTTTGATCAACACCATTAAATTCCATCTCCTATGGAGATCATGCCATTAAATTAAGTAACGTGCAAATCATGTGATCACTTACTATTGTCACACAATGATGTTTAGTTGGCAAGAAGGAATAGTTTGTGATGTTCTTTATCATATTTGTACGCAATCTTTGCTCATTACAAAAGGTATGTTATTTAAATAATGTACTAGTACTTTTTTAATACGAACATAGTTACTTGTGTAAGATATGCATACTGAACACATTTTTATGTCGTCTTTTAAATCAAGCTGAAAGAGAAGAAACAAGGCCTATTCAATAACAATAGAGTCTAACTAGTTACGTTATCAATCTAGAACGTACACATGGACATCGTTCCTTAATATCAATATGAATGCTAAGTTGAAAAGAGATAAATAAGACATAGTCAACAAACAATAAAGTCTAACTTTATTTGTCATGTCAACATCGAGACACATTGCAAATGCAGCAAAAAGGTGGAACTTCAATGACATACTAAAAACACTATAAGTTATATATATATATATATTTCAACCGCGGCTTCAACTTCATTTACTATATTTAGGGGTGTCGCCAATAGTACTCTCTTGATGCCTGTTAAGGCTGTAGATTGGAGACAAATGTTCACAGAAAGAAAATCTTGAAATTGAAAATTTTCAACCATCAAATAATGTATGATCAAAGCCATGTAACCAAGTAAATTTCTTGGAACATGCTCCAGTTCAAATTGCGTAGGATATAGGGTTATCAAGATGATCACGTGGTCTTGTATATTGAGACGTACAAATGAAGGCCCACATTGTTAGTACAAAAGAACAATCAAATTACTTTTTAACCAAGTTGAGATCAAGCCCACATTGCAAACACAAATTAAATTAAAATAAATTATGTAAGTGTTTGGCCCCATTAATTTTTTTTCTTTTTTAATTTTAACCACATATTCTTCAAATAAAATAATATTACACAAAAAATCTAAAAATTTCCATTATTTTTCAACTACACATTCTCCCATTAATTACTATTCCAAAATTTATAATTTACACAAAATGAGGGACAAACACTAGCTATATATATTTATTGGGAACGAGACTTAATTTGTAAGTATTTATTATTGTATGTATAATGTATATGCATGGCTTTCTCTCTTCCTCCCAAACTTTCTTCCTTATTAATAAGAAGCCCTACACCACTGCTTTCTTCAGTCTCTTGTCTTCTTCATATCCAACATCGCTTTCTGTGCTAGTGTTCTCTCTTTTTCCCTTCAATATCCCATTTCTCTGTGATCTCTTTCTTGTGGTCCATTCCTCTTTCTAACATCTTATAACAATCTATATTTCTTCCTTACATTTGTCATTCTTCTGCTTCATAGTTTCTCAAGAAGAAAGAAGTCACTATACATTTTTGAGATATGTCGAGCAGAAGATCGAGGGAGTCCTCCTCAAGTTCGAGGATTACTGATGATCAGATCATTGCACTTGTGTCCAAGTTGCAGCAACTTTTGCCCGAGATTCGTAATAGGCGCTCCAACAAGGTATGCAGTATTACATCGTACTCAACTTGACCGTGTCTCCATTGTTAAAGAAAACAATGACAGAGCATTAAATTTCTGCATAATGTAACCTAAATTCATGCTTAAATTATTGAAGTGAATGTTTATAAAGTCAAACTATATAAATATAATCTAACAATGCCAACTCTGAAGAGTTATGTAGCATTACCTTCACGTTAGGGAACACATAAAAAATTAATTTTTTTTGTTTTTTTGTAGGGTTTGGGCTTTTGAATTCTGATTAATTCAATAACGTCTCCTAGTCTCTCTCATCTCCATGCATGTATTATTATATAAAGATTGTTCAAAAGAAAGAAAAAAAAAGTATTATTAACTCCTATACTAACCAATTGATAATGAACTTGCACGTACCACACTGTGTGAAAATTGTATTTTATGACAGCTGAAAAGCTTCGTGACCATGTTAAAATTTGAATACTGACGGCAATAAACTTATGTAGAAGACTAGCATTTTTATTTTAGAAAAGGTAGTATTATATTTTATTCTAGCCGTCGTTGAATTTTCTTTATTGGGTAATGTATGACTATGAAAAAATAGATATCAAGTTCAGTATCATATGTACATGCCTGAGAAAATTTCAGTACGGCAATTCTTGGATTTCTCGTTAAAGAGAATTATGACCAATAGTGGTTCAAATATATATACTTGTTCATAAATTTTATAATAAGTACCTAAAGATTCATAATGAATTTCGATACGACTTTCTCTTAAGGACTATCTAAATTGGTCATTTTCTGCTAGTAAGCTCCAACTGCGTAATAAGAATTAGAAAAAAAAGGGTTATTTCATGCACTTTTACTTATTATTCTTACTTCTTTGATTTTGATGGTTTTAATGATTCCACGGATTATATACAAATACCTTGACGATTCCTGCTCGTTAATACATAGGGTCCAGCTCGCAAACAAATTATATGTATAGATATCACTATAAATTAAGTATAAGTAAAATTAATATAATGAAATTAATTTTGTTGAACAGGCATCAGCAAACAAGGTACTTCAGGAGACATGCAACTACATTAGAAGCTTGCACAGAGAAGTGGATGATCTGAGTGAGAGGCTATCACAGTTACTTTCTACCATAGATGCCGACAGTCCAGAGGCCGGGATAATTAGGAGTTTAATAATGTAATAACAAGATGATGATGATGATGATGATGATTATTATTATTATTATTATGTACGAGGTGGCTAGCTATAATATATCAGGGTATTTATTAATCGTGTAATTTAAGTAGATAGTTCTAATTCTCCTAGGTTTGGCTCCTACATATATAGGCCAACCAGGCATTAGAACCAGAATATTAGATTTACGTCTCTATGGAAATAAATGTATGTTGTAATTGAGTTGCATTAATAATTAATTAAAGATGTTATTTATTTCCGTTCATGCATAAGTCGACAGCACAATTTTTAATAAATGACTGATAATAGTTGAATGGGTCACCTTAGTAAATCACCTCGTTTAAAAACCAAAAGACTATGCTCTCGTATAAGGGATACATTCATTTAGTTTAATGTAGCCCTAATTGACATCTCTTAATGTGCATAATGAATTCATTCCCCAAAGAGTCCTTAGAATCACAGGGGTTTAGCCGGGAGTCGATAAACTCAAAGAGTAGTCATAGTTGTCTTTTATTTTATAGGGTTTTCCCTTAGTAACTATTTCACCAATCATACCTATTGAGTAATATACATATAGCAGCACATAGAGTGCCAAAAAGTTACTTACACAAAGCAAGATGTGAATGAAGAAAGGTTTATTCAACTTAATGATCTTGAGATTTGTGCATCTCCAGCGCATGCATCATTGCACTTTTCAAGCCTTTGATATTGATATCTTGATCCCAAATTGACTAATTCGCTACTAAATATAGGAACCCTTTCTCCCATCAATTTATAACTTTAATGCATATTCTTTATAAATAAGTGGTGGTGAAACCAACTATATAGTTAAGTCATTAAACAAAATATAATTTTATTTATTTAAATTAAATTGGACATAAATGTACCATTAGATGTTAAGATAACAAGTAAGTATGTCGAATAGCACAACTTATGGTTCCATTGCCAAATTTATTAAGCTTCCAGTGCAATGGGAGGGTGAGTAAGTGCATATAAATAAATAATTTTCTTGTGTATTTATTAACTTAAAATGATAGATAAGAATCATAAGATGACTAAATTTGGGACCTTACTCTGCTATTACTATAATGATTTCAGGTTCCATCACAAAAAGTTAACATATTAGATGAGGTATCTATATCTTTTATAAGCTCATAATTTAATTCAT
This sequence comes from Fraxinus anomala, assembly GCA_903798345.1. Taxonomy (NCBI): domain Eukaryota; kingdom Viridiplantae; phylum Streptophyta; class Magnoliopsida; order Lamiales; family Oleaceae; genus Fraxinus; species Fraxinus anomala. The sequence continues at coordinate 23,240 of CAIGRN010023177.1, forward strand.
GTCCAATCAATGTCGAACTTTGTTCGCACTCTCTCAACATTTGATCCGAATAATGGTCCACTTCATCAGCTCGAGGTTAATTTGTCCCGACCTATCGTGAGCTTTGACTAAGTGATACAGTCTTGTAAGAAAATGCCACGACAAGATTTTCCTGATTAAAAAAAAATGTTAAATCTTTGATTAAAC
>CAIGRN010023182.1:0-23695 GCA_903798345.1 Fraxinus anomala
GAGAAATTTCATGTTTATACCACTATCGAAAAGCCAACCCGTAATGAGGAAAGTCGAAAAGTTTAAGAAATAAAGTAAAGGATCATATAAAGTGCCAACATCGAAAATAATTAAATGGTATCATTGAAAACTTCAAGGATGAAAAGGAGCTCTTCAAGTATGGAGAATTGAAAAGGACGTTGGCAATGCTAAACATTGTGTTCAATGCTTTGCTGATGAAATTCGCTTTGAATCACTGTGATAACTCCTTCATAAAGTCTAGATAATGACTTTAAACTGAGTGCTTATTTGAAGACAATCCAATTTTTCATCCTTTTATTTATCAGGTTTTAAGTATTTGCATTGCATGTAGTTGGTGGGTTGCATTAGAATAAATCACGTTTACTTTTGACTTGGAATTAAAAAGGTTCATCATGATATTAGGCCTAGAAAACAACTATCCCACCTCATTTTGATGTCTTTATATACTTCTAATATTCTTGATTATTCTCTTAACATAAAAGTGCAGTGAAATTAAGCAGAGGGTAGCGCAACAAGATGAATATTGGAATGGACTAATCCAAATATCTTGCCTTCAATATCAAACACAAATTTGGGAGTACCTATTTCATTACTTTCCCCCGTTTATGCTATTTGATTGTTAATACTTTAAGACATTGAGAACAAATTCTGATTTAAGTTAAGGGTGGAAAAAATATTAAGTTTTTATTGTTGTTGTTATTTGTGTATTTTATTGCTGTATTGTATGTGAAAAAATTGAATTTTTTTCAAAAACACCAAAAATAATTTATTTTTAGTTTCTTGTTTGTGTAGGTTTGTAGCCTTGTCGGATATAATGATGGAATCATGCGTCAATTTATGAACTGTGAATATATTACTTGTTTAGGTTAATTGATACTTCTACATATAGAATTTGATATTATTTGCGCACGTGAATTAAGTTTTGTATTGTAAAGTAATAAGTTGATTCATATGAGTGAAAGGTTCAAATAGTATAATTTTGATTTAAACTAAAAAATCACTACATTATACATCCTCAGACCATTTTAAATATAATTTGGGTATGATTGAACTGTTGTAGGAAGATACTAAGATGAATGGGGATTTTATGTGAATTTTCTAAAACTAATAAAATAAAAATTAGATGAGAATCTCAAGTTAGAGATCGATTTTTGAAAATGAGTGTTTAAGGAACGACATATATTATCATTGCATCAAAAAGGAAAAAAAAAAAAAATAGTTACCATGATTCATGAGTTAAAGCTACCCTATAAAAGATACTAACGAGGACACTCATTGAAAATTCCAAAAAGAAAACTCAGAAAATGATAAAGCTAGTGTATGAAACAAAATACACAAAGTAAACTTGAAAAGTAGGTGCATGAAATAGAAGACACACTACATGCATTAATTAAGCTCCAAATACTTATTTGAGAGAATTAGATTTTTGACGAATTATTGGCTTAGTTGAATTTTTTTTTTTAGTAGAAGGGGGTCGTACCTTCGATATTTTATTAATATGCCCTAACTTAGGGTGGAAGAATATCGTGTTTACATGAAAATAATGAGAGTGGTAAATGACAAAGTACTACTTCCTTTACAATGAAAGTAAATGACGAAGAACAAAGCAGTAAACAAGGAAATACTACTTCTTTTATAATAAGAACTAATGTACAAAAAATAAGTATTGAAAATTAAAATAAAAATCAAACTCTGATACCGGGCAATCCATGTCTGTCAACTTGTATTAGTGACCTAATATGTTGTGGTAGGTCAAGTGGTCCATATACCTGATATCGTCGATGATCCCAACCCTCAGCAGCAAGAGCATCTGCAACCTGGTTTCCTTTTATGTAAATGTGGTAGAGTGGATATGATGTCTGTGATACGTCTAAGTATGCCCTGAATAGCCCATGGTCCTCCACCCCTAGTGATGCAGTGAATAGCCACTGTAGAATCTAACTTAACCCAAATCGCTGAATAATCTAGTCCTTGAGCTAGAAAAATCTCATCAAGAATAACACGGAGCTCTACCTCTAATATCATACACGATCCATACGAAGTTGAGAAAGCCTTGATATAGTGTCCTACGTGATCTCTGATGATACTTCTCCCACTCGCATAACCATCATCGTTACATCCATCAGTATTGATCTTGACAGATCTGATTGATGGAGTGTGCCACCGAACCAAAATAGGGGGAGATGGGGAATGGGGGTCCATAAAAATACAAAATATGGGTACAAGTGTCAAATCTCCTCGCTAATGCATCGCTCTTAACAGTCCTCCCATATGAAGAAAAGAGATCATGTGATATACCCTCCAAGTGATACGTTTGGCTACCATGCGAATCTCCCTATACTTCGCATCATTTCTCGCGATCCATAGATACCAAAATATCAGTAGAGGAATGATAATGCAAATGTGTCCACAATGAACATACTGTCCAAAATACCTCCAATTCTGGAATCTCTGTCTTACTCCCTGTCCTAAACTCATGGGTATCTGAAAAATATCCTCAAAATGTTGCCATAACTGATTAGAGATTCTACCGCCAGGGAAAATATGACTGATAGTCTCAGTCTCAGAATAACACTGGCAGCGAGAAGCCACCTACCATACCTGATTGGAGATGCTACTCTCAATGAAAATATGATTGATAGCCTCAGTCTCGGAACAGTACTGGTAGGGAGAAGCCAACTGGAATTAAATCCTCTTCTAAATAATCACATCTATTGGAATGAGGCCCTGCCATAGTCTCCAGTAGAAAAATGAGTTAGTGACAGGCAAAATGGAGATCCATAGTAACATGATACTGGCATCCCGAACGTATGACCTGCCATGCAGACTTGGTAACGAAGCTACCGTCAGATATGTGGCATCTACACATAAAAGTATAGCCACTATTTGCTCTGCCATAAGAGGAGGGAGAAACTGTAATAAACATCCTATATCCCACCCAATATCATCATAGAAATCATGTACCCTCGTAGATGTGTGCTGTCTATGTGGGAATATGGATCCCAATGTGGCTCACCCATCCAGTAATCATGCCAAAAGATAATCTGACCTACACCAAGGTGCCATGCAATGTGTGCCTCTGTCCGGGGCCTAATTAATTTCAGCATCTTTCAGAAAGGAGAAACTGAGTAGGGAACTGTTGCGAATAAATGATGTGTCCCCATACAATACTTGCCCTATAAAAACTGAGTCCAAAGAGATCTTTGAGAATGGAACAACGACCAGAGTTTCATGAAGAAGGTGCACACGACATCCTCTGATCTCCTAAAGCCTAAACCACCCTCATCTGTAGGAAGACAAATCTCCTTCCAGCTCTGCCAATGTAAACATCGTGCTTGTTCTTTGGAATCCTACAGGAATCGCGCAAATATGCTCTCAAGTTTCTTCAGATAGTCTTAGGGGGCTGCATGATTTGAAGAAGGTGTAATGGCATGGAGGAGAGCACTGACCTCAGCAAAGTAATACGGCCCACATACGATAAAACTCGTAAAACCCAACCTGAAATCATGTCCCCTTCTGGATAAGGTCATCATAAATAAAGCTCATTTTGGTCCTATTAAATAAAGGGACTCCCAGATAAGTAAAAGGTTGTTGCTGGTGTCAAAGACCAGTCAAAATCTCCAATCGTCTTATTTGACTAGTAGATGCCCATCTGGGTAGTATGAGTCCGCTCTTGTCCCTATTCACCAACTAACCAGAAACCTCTTCATAATGCTCCTGACAACTTAGAATCCTCTTGATAGACTATTTCTAAACATTAGCAAATATGATCATATCATCAACGAATGAAAGGTGTGAGACATGAGTACTACCTCCATGTCGATAACACATACTAGGATACTTCTGAAACCTTTGAGTGAGCAAGCGTGAAAAGTAATCTATAGCTATAACGAACAAGGATGGTGAGATATGATCTATTTGTCTGAGCCCTCGTGAGGAGGGAAAAAAACCACATGGGCGGCCGTTTTGGAGTACAGAAAAATGACATTTCGATATGCACCGCCTGATCCTATTAATCCAAATCTGATCAAATCCAAAGGCCTCTATATAGAATAAATGAAGTCCCAATCCATGCGATCATATGTTTTAGCCATGTCTAGCTTAAACATAGTGTTACCCCCTCACATTCTATCATCCAAAGTATGGAGAAGCTCCTGAACCAATAGAACATTGTCTCCAATTAGGCCCCAAGGTATGGACCCACTCTGTTGATGAGAGATAATGCGCGGTAACAGTGTACTCAATCTAGTGCTCAAAAACTTATTGAATATAGTACATGTGTCTGAAGTCGATCCATCTACAAGCACCGTCCCTCTTAGGGAGCAATACTATAGTATAGCAGTAAAACCCCGTGGGAGATGGCTGCTTTCAAAGATGCCAGTCTGGGTAGTATGAGTCCGCTCTTGTCCCTATTCACCAACTGACCAGAAACCCCATCATAATGCTCCAGGCGACCAAGAATCTTCCTGATAGACTGTTTCTGACCGTTGGCGAATATGATCATATTATCAGCAAATGAAAGGTGTGAGACAAGAGTACTACCTCCATGTTGATAACACATATTGGGATACTTCTGAAACTTCTGAGTGAGTAGACGTGAGAAGTAATCTGCAGCTATCATGAACAATGATGGCAAGATAGGATCTTACCTTTAATTTTTCAGATTCATCTTTTAGTTTATTTTATAAATCTGATTGTGTTGGGAATGGTACTTTGTCTATGGTCTTTACTGCATTAATTTACAAAACAATGCCACTTATGATTCAATGCATTTTCAAATTGGCGCTAAAAGATGTGTTATTAATGAGGATTCTTCTAAATTATAGCACCGGAGATTAGGTCATATCTCCATAGAAAGAATTAAAAAATTAATAAATGAATGGGTACTTAATACTCTAGATTTTACTGATTTTGAGACTTGCGTAGACTGCATAAAGGGAAAACAGACCAATAAGTCAAAGAAAGGTGCCAAAAGGAGTTTAGACATATTAGAGATCATACATACTGATCTATGTAGTCTAGACATAGACTCACATGGTCAGAAATACTTCGTCTCTTTCATAGGTGATTACTCACGATATGTGTATCTCTACATGTTTATAACAAGAACAAAGCATTAGATGCCTTTAAGATCTTTAAGGTAGAAGTAGAGAAACAATGATGGCAAGATAGGATCTTCTTGTCTGAGCCCTTGTGAGTAGGGAAAAAACCATATGGGCGGCCATTTAGGAATACGGAAAAATGACACTTCGAGATGCACCGCCTGATCCTATCGATATTGATCTGATCAAATTCAAAGGCCTCTAATACATAATAAATGAAGTCTCAGTCCATGTAATCATATGTTTTGGCCATGTCTAGTTTCAGTATAGTGTCCCTGAGAAAATATAGTGTCCCTGAGGAGAAGTACCTGAAATAATAGAACATTGTCCCCAATTAGGCGACCAGTTATGAACCAACTCCATTGAGGAAATATAATCTGCGGTAACAGTGTACTCAATTTAGTGTTCAAAAGCTTAATAATAATCTTATTTAACACTGTACATAAACTGATGGGTCTGTAGTCGGTCCATCTACAAGCATCGTCCCTCTTAGGGAGCAATACTATAGTAGTAGTAGTAGTAAAACCCCGTGAAAGATGGCCGTCATCAAAGAAGTCCAAGACTACCCTATATACATCGTCCTGAATAACATCCCAACAGTACTAGAAGAATAGGGATGAGAATTCATCCGGTTCGGTAACACTGTCGACATCTATACTAAATACCACATTTTGTACCTCATGAATCAAAGGGATACGGTTTAGTGCCAAATTATCATCATCCGTTGAAAGCCCGGGGATGATATCTGAACGAATGGGGTCCAACGATTTTGTAGGAGCAGATAGAAGATCCTGATAGAATGTAATAGCTGAAGTCTAAATGTCAGCAAGAGTAGCTAAGACTTTCCCTACCTGTGTCCTGATGGACCTAATACGCGATTTGATCCGACGTCTCTGAACTATCGTATGGAAATAACGAGTATTGTGATCTCCTTCACATACCTAACGTGAACCGACCTTTTGCTTCCAAAAACTTTCCTCAATAGATAAGGCTCGATTCAAAACTGCCTGGGTATGATGAAATAGGTCACAATGCTTCGGTGTAGGGTCTCTATCATATACAGTCTCTACCTCATCCACCCTATGCTCAGCATTTTGCTCCCGTTGGAAAACATCTCCAAACACATGTCGATTCCACCAATGTAGTCACTGTTTCAGCCTAAAGAATTTCTCCCAAAGAGCAGTCATCCCCGTAAGATGAGTAGGGAACGACAACTTCTGAGAGACGAACGCTGGGAAATCGTGGTGCTTGGTCCATACGTTGAGAAATCGAAAAGGCTTAGGCCCCAAGTCATCGTCAGATATCCACTGAAGAAGCAAAGGAGAATGATCAGATGAAGTCCGATTCAAATGCCTCACAGTAAGCCGTCGACAAAAATCTACAGCTGTAGAGTTAATCAAAACTCTATCCAATCNATCTGAAAGGTCTAGGCCCCAAATTGTGATCAGAAACCCACAAAAGTAATAAAGGCGAATGATCATATGAAGTCCAATTCAAGCGCCTCACTATAAGCTGTCGACAAAATGTTGCAGCTGTAGAATTAATGAGTACCATATCCGTATCTTTCTGACTCGATCATTGGTCCAAATATACTAATTCCCAAGGAAACCAACGTCCTCTAAACCACAATCTCACATCATATCAGAGAGGTCAGTAGTGCCTCGATTACGAGTATCAGGGCTAGCGCACTCACCATCATGTTTAATAACGTTAAAGGCTCCCCCAACTAACCAAATATCGTCCATATCGAAGGAAATGTAGTGAAGACCCTTCCACAAATCCCTCCTGATAGCTACGTCACATGAAGTATAGATAAGCGTCAGATAGATGGGACGCGCTAGTCTAGGATTCTCAACTCTAATGTGAAGGAATTGAGGATGATCAACTATAATAGTAACAGCAGTCCCCGTGTTCCAAAAAAATCATATTCTGTTTGACATATTCTGAACTCCCATGTTAAAACGCAGATATCATCGAATATATGCAAATCTACGATGACAAACAAAAGGCTCCAGTATAACCAAGAGATAAACCTGATGAAACCCTATATGATGGTATTCATCTGGATGTGCGTGAAGAGGTATCGGTGACTGATTCCTGGTCACCATCCTAAGAAATGTAGTATCAGTGGCCTTTGAATTTTTTTTTCCGACCAACTGGGACAAAACTATAGTCCTCTGTCTTACCAGCCATACCTGCCAAGTCATCAGCAGAAGATCGATGATATGAACCTTGTTGATGAACTTTATTATGAGAAAAAACATTAGAATCTGACTGATCTATAGATAAAAAAGCCTCTATATTCTGCCGACAAAGTGCAGAGATAATAGAAACATCTTGTTCCATATAATCATGTGGCCTCTCTAACATATCCACCAAGAGATGATCAAAATATGTAGAACTAACTATCATGGGAGCACTGCTAATAGGGTTCGGAGATTGAACTGCTAAATGAGAAGCTGATGTATTAACAGGAGAACTCTGAGTATCCATCCTATTGGGAGCAACTGTAGAATGATCTGATGGTAGAGATATAGTAATATGTAATATTGCTAATAATAGGTGGAGCAGTATAAAGACTAAGAGTCATATGATTAGTAGCTATCTGTGATGTAGTAACTGTAGCAACAGAGATAATATGAGCAATAGTGGTAACAATCTGAGGAGTAGAATGAGAAATCACATCTGAAGTACTGTCTTGTCTCATTTGATTTCTCTTAATAGGTGTCCATCTCTAGCGAGGCGCAATCACAACCTCCTTTACCTTACCATTATCCTTAGCCAAAACTGGATTAGGCCTATAAGACGGGTCAACAACAATCGGGCCCACAGATGGTGGGGCATGATATAAACCACTAGAAGAACTCTTATTCGAATGTTCGAAGTGTCTACATCGAAAGCAAAAGTCTGGCACATAAGCAACAGACTGCCAATATCCCCCATCTTCTTCCTCTCAATCCATACTCTATCAGGGAGTTTACATTCCAAAAAAACCTCAATACATAATCGCGCCTCACCAGGTCGTCGAAGATTAGAAGTTGCTTCGTCTATACGAAGTGGGAGCCCAATAGTCTTAGCTATAGTAAATAATGCGCTCTTTAGCCCGAAAATGAATAGGGAGCAAAGGAAATGAAACCCAAATTGGAGCAATAGGAACCTCATGCTTAGGACTAAAATTGGGGATCCTCTTAAAAACCTGCATGGGACAACCATCAATATATCTAGTGGGTTTGAAGATTAATCCCGAATAATCATCCCCGTGTGCCATATGAATAATAATATGTGCATTATCAATAAGGCCAATCTCATGTATGCCTCGGCCAAACACTGTTAATCTAATTCATAAAAAAAGATAGCAGACTCACCATGATGGATGTATGGTTCTTTAGAAACTAAACTATGATCTCTAGAGTTCCAAAGAGCACACAGGACATTAGCGAAAGATTTCCTCAGACTCCTCTCCGCCTGAGTAACAATCGGTATGTTATTAACAACAACATCACATGATCATGGAGCTTGAGTAGTAATGAGAGTACCAGAAGAGAGAACATGTGGCCTAGATGAAGTTAGAACTGTAGAGTTGCCCAAGGAAGGCTGCGTGTGAGATCCAATCGCAGAATTCGAACCATGTGTAACGGACCGTGCAACTGGAAAATTGTCTGGAATAAATTCAGAATTCTATGGTGATGTTTGGGTAAATTTGAGAGTATGGTTGGAGTCCTTTGGTGTGGGGAATCCAACAGTAGTGAGCTCCAATCATATTGGTGCCCGACAGTGAAGATTCCGGCTATTTTCAGATTTTCAGGCAGCCTACTGTTTTGATTGATTCCGGGCAAAATATCAAATGTTATTGGGAATTGTAGGGTGTTCATGGAAGAAGAGATTTAGGGCTTTCCACCGGTATCAATATCCGATGGTTTTGGTAGCCGTGGGTTGCTGGAAAAAGAAGCCATAGTTGACGCCGCCTCCTGTTTTTGGCAGAATTAAGTTTAGTGTTTTCTTAGCCTAGTTGAATTTTAGAGGTTGAAGCAAGCAAAATTAGAAGAATCCTTATTTGTTGAGATATTGATTTGCAATTAATGAAACCTATCCAAACTAGACTGAGCAACGATTAATATAAAAATTCAACCTCAAATCACACATTGGGAAAATAGTGAAACAAATAAGTTAGGGAGTGCATGTATCTTACGAGTGAAGAAATGAAATATTTGACCATTAAGAGTTAGGAACTGAAGCAACTTATGAATTTATGGTGATTTCCTCAATTCTTCACCGCACATTGGTTTTACATTGGATAAGTAGAGATTGATTTTAGTATTGCGATTTTGAAGCTATTCATTATTTAATTCAATGATTTCAATCCTGAGACAAACGAAAGGTTATCTAACCAAAAATTTGTTGTATGGTTCTTTGTTAAGATACATTATAGTGTTGTTTGAATATAAAAAAATATTCAACTTTGGGAGTTTGATAAGTGTAAATTGTAGAGTTATCTAGGTCATTAATATGAATATTTGGGCTTAGTTTTGATAAATTGTATGTTAGTCGCTTATATTTTTTTTGTTTGTCAGGTGAAACTCAATTATTGAAAGTGAAATAGGAAGAAAATAATGAAAATTGAAGAAAATAATGATTTTTATAGTTCAAGGACCAGAGTGCAAATATTCACTAGTTAATTCGAATCACAAAATATTGATTAAAAACTACATAAATCAAACGTTGAAGGACTTAAGCTGAACAACTGATTAAAATTAGGGACCAAAATGTACATTACCAAACTTGCAGGGGGTGCTTATACACCACCCACACCCATGCGTGCACAATGGTTAATTTTGTAGAACTCGAGGCTGATTTGAAGCTACCATGCGCATGCAAAAAAGAAGCTCATGAAATGCATGGGCCATTTTTTGGCCATACGAGCTAGTTTCCTTTTTCAGCTGGACTTCCACATGGAATGGAATTTCGGTTGAATTCTTGACATAATTTCAATGGCTATAAATACAAACTATAGGCAAGACTTCAAATACACATCTCATACCACGAAGTCCATCAAACCCTATAACAAAAGAAAGGCAATTAATCATTCTTTTGGACAAATCAAGAGGAAAAATACAAGATTTCAATCATTTGAAGATCTAATCTTAATTTTTGGGCAAAGAATGGAAGGTACAACTAGAGATTTATCAAGAAACCACTAAAGAAATTCAAGATTTCAAGATTTATCCTCTTCTTCTTCATTAGTCAAAAATCCGGATGATATTTTATAAATCAATCTTAATTTCTTGTGATTTTATAATTGCTAGGCTAAGCTTTTATTTACTAAGACATAGATGAACCTTTATTATGAAGTTTTAATATTTTGACGCTCAATATGTGTGACTGTTTGTATGATTGTCTTATTAGTTTTCAATTATTTGATCACTAATTGGATTGATTTTTGACTTTTATTGTTATCAAAAGAGACAATATTATAGATAGCACTTATAAAAATTGTTGTAAGGTCCGATAGAAGAGAAAAATATACCCCTTATGTCTTGTATGATTACAATAGATGCTCTAGTGTTTTAATTCTTGCTTTTATGTCCGCATCTTTCATAGAAATAGAGGAATATCACATGAGATGATAGATTTAATTATATTCGAGAGATTATTAAATAACTTGAGAACATTGATCAACAAAAATGCATGCATATTGTCATAGTATTGAATTTATTAATTTGGATTAATAAGAGAGATTCAAAGTCTTAGTAATGATCATTCAACATGGTCTTACAAAAAACCTTAACAATTTGCTTTTTAGAATACTTAGCTTAATTAGATAAATTAGCATAGAATTGACAATCTAAATTATCTATTCGATTAGAGTTAGTATTATTTGAATCTAGATTAAATGCATAGTCTTCTTGGGACGATACTCTACTTATCACTTTATTACTTATCTTTGATACCATGCATTTGCGAGATTTCGTACGTTTAGACATTTTCATGGAAATACTTCATTTCTCATTGAGGATTAGTGGAATTGCCACTATTTTAAATTAACGACCACTAGAATTTGGGTTCTGCTCCCACTTTAGATTATATGTTTGCGAGTATAGATTTCACCGAGGGCATAGATCATCATGTGAAATTCTCTCCAGCTCATCTGGATGGTAAATAATAAACAATTATCAATATAATGAATAACCCACAGTTTTCATATATCGGACTCATCTAGATCGCGTTCACATCTTGTACTTGGAAGCTCGATAGAGATAATTCTCATAACTCTCCCAAGAGCAAGGCATGCTTGCTAACAACCAATAAGAGAAACAATTTCTGTGGGAAATAGAAATGGACTTGGGAGAAGGAAAAAACTTAATGAGGAAGTGATTTTCTATTCAATTGTGGACTTGTCTTCAACTCGAGATTACATAGGTATTTATAGAACTTCCTATCACATAAGTTCATCCTCTGAAATTAATTCTACTACATGCACCACACTTCACTAGATATGTATTAATTACCAATACATGCATACATGAACCACATTTCACTAGGTACATATTAAATTACTAATACATGTATCTCAAACTTCAAATTCATGAAACTAAATTAAATAGGAGAAATGCATGTTTATTCTTCGAATACCCTTCTTAAAAATGTCTTTTACGTACTTCAAACAAGCTTCTTAATGCCTTGAAAGTATTGACCTTGAGAGCCCTGGTGAATTTTTTTTCAATTTGGTCGAGATTTCACATAACTAATCTCCACCACCTTATTTGCAATGAATTCATGCACAAAATGATATTTGGTGTCTATGTGCTTGCTGCGTTCATGAAATAACAGATTATTTACTAAAGAAATGGCTGATTTGTTATCTACATTTATTTAGTAGGCTCCCTTTGTGAAAAAAAAAAAATCTTTTTTTAGCAAATTTCTTAGCCAAAGTGGTCGAGTAACACAAGAACTAACAGTAACGTATTCTACTTCACAAGTCGACAGAATAACAATTGGTTGCTTCTTCAAGCTCTAAGTAAAAGCTGTGTTACCCATGTAAAATACGAACCTGCTCATACTTTTTCGATAATCAATATCTCCACCCCAATCACTATCACCGAAACCTCTAAGTCTAAAATCATTAGAGGCATAATAATTAACCCAAAATTAAGAGTACCTTTGATGTAAAACAAAAATCCTTTTTGTAGCTTTTAGATATATTTTTGTTGGAGCCTCCATATAACAACTAATCAGTCCAACTCCAAATAATATATCAGACCTTGTACAAGTTAAGTATCTCAAACTTCCAACTAAGCTTCAAAAGAAGGTTAGGTCCATCTTTGCACCATCATCGTATCCAGAAAGTTTGATGCCACATTCCACTGGAGTGATAACTGGATTGTAATTACTAATGTTGAACTTTTTAAAAACTTCTTTTGCATAATTTTCTTGTGGGATGAAAATGCTTTCCTCCATCTGCTTCACTTCTATCCTAAGATAATAGGACATAAGTCCTCAATCTGTCATCTCGAATTCACTGCACATTGCTCTCTTGAATTCTTCAAGCATCTTTTGATTGTTGCTTGTAAAAATTAGATCATAGACATACAAGCAAGTAATCAAAACTCTATCGTCACTCACTTTACTGTGTAAAGCATGCTCATAAGGGCACTTGGTAAAGCCATCCTCTTGGAAATATTTGTCGATTCTACAATTCCAGGCTCTCGGTGCTTGCTTTAGCCCGTAAAGAGCTTTCTTTAATTTCAACACTTTATCTTCATTTCTTTTCATAACAGAGCTGGGGAATTGCTGTACATAAACCTCTTCTTCAAAATAGCCATTGAGAATGACTAGCTTGACATCCATTTGGAAAACCTTCCACTTGTTTTGAGCAGCCAAAGAAATTATCAGCCGTATGGTCTCAAACCAAGCTACTAAAGCGAAATCTTATCCATAATTGATGCCTTGGCGCTACTTGTATCCTTTTACCATGATTCTTGCTTTGTATCTTTCCACCTTTCCTTTTGAATTTTTCTTTGTTTTGTACACCCATTTGACTCTGATGGCAGCATGTCCCTTGGGAAGAATTGTTTATTTCAAAGTGTTATTCTTCTCAATTGATCCTATTTCTTCATGCATGGTTTTTCTCCATTTCTCATCCTCAGCAGCTTCATTTAAAATCTGTGGGCTCAATATTTGTAAAAAGACAAAAGAAAGTATTATCGTCAGTTTCTCGGTATCCCTATATATCATGAAGACTCATTGTATGCAAAGGCCTTTCACTTGAATTTCGTTCAGAAACATCAATTTCACCTCGCAATGGTGATGGTAGGAGAGTAGTGATTTCATGTCTTTCTTCATGATCATCTTCTTCCTCTAACATGTCAATTCCACGTTGCTTCCTCATCAAAATCCACATCTCTACTAATAAATACATTCCCATCACTTGGATTGTAAAGCTTGTAGCTTTTTGTTCTTCAATCATAGCCAATGAACACACATTTTTACTCTTGTCATCAATCTTCGAGTGCTTCTCATCAAGGACATGGGCATATGCAACACATCCAAATACCTTCAAGTGAGATACTGTTGGTTCTCTCCCATTCCATGCTTCAAGAGAAGTCTTGTGGGCTAAAGCTTTTGTTGCACACTAGTTCAACAAGTAGATAACACAGTCAATAGCTTATGCCCAAAATTCTTTTGCCATTTTCTTTGTCTTCATCATGCTCCTTTCTAAATTGAGAATTGATTGATTCTTTTGTTCAACAACACCATTTTACTGTGGCGATCCTAGAGCTGTTAGAAATCGACGAATCCCATTTACATCAAAAAATTCTTGAAATTTTCTAGAAGTGAATTCGCCTCGATTGTTTGATCTCACAACCTCGATTTTAATACTACTTTTTCTACAAGAGTTTTGAAATTCTAAAAGTACTTACACACCCCTGACTTTTCTTTAAGAAAGTACACCCATGTTTTTCTACTGAAATCATCAATAAACAAAAGGAAATATCTGTTCTTATCAAAAGAACGTAGAGTGATTGGCTCACATATATCAGCTTGTATCAATTGTAGTGGTCGGAAGCTCTTGATTGAGACTCCTTTGAAAACATCTTTCTTAACTGCTTACCAAGAAGACCCTTGACAAAGATCATCAGTCTGATTTATTGGAGTTAAACCTTTCACCATTCCATTCTGGCCATTCCCAAATCGTAAATGTCACAACCATGATGAGTCCTTATAACACAATGTCAAGCATTTAGCCACATTAGTTTGTATGTACAACACAAACAAATGATTTTTTTGCTATGGCTACTTTAGCAATCAAATTTTCTGCATCATCCTTTGAAAACACGTTGCAACTTTTTGTGAACAAATCATAATCTTTCTCCAACAATTGACCCACACTCAAAATATTACTCTTCATATCTCGAGCATAATAAACATTTGAAATAAATTGGTGACTTCCATCCTTCAAACGTATCAAGATTTTACCTTTCTCCCTTACTGAAAATTTGGAGGAATCCCTAAATGTAATATTGCCACCAACTTTCTCATCAAGTTCTATGAACAAGTCTTTGTTCCCCCACGTGTGATTACTAGCTCCAATATCAAGGTACCACAAATGTTTCTCTCCTTACTACAAGTCTTTACAAGCTATTAAAAAAGTAGACTCCTTCTCTTCATTATTTTCTTTATGAGAAAGATTAGCTTCCACACACTATTACAATTTTTACATCCCCTTGAATAATGTTCAAATTCATGACAAGTATAACATTTAACTTGTGACTTGTCATACCTCTTCTGATATGGCTTTGCTCCTCCTCTGCCATGTCCTTTTGTTGAGTTGGATTGATAATTTCCATCTCTATTTTGAAATAAAATACGGTTACATCTTCCTCCTCTTCTAAAACCTCGACCACGCCCTTGTCCTCTATAGCTTGCATTTCCCTTATCTTCCTTATCTTTTAAAGTGACATTTGATTGTAAAACCTGCTCCACGGGCTCCTTCCTTCTTCTATTAAGCTTATCTTCATATGCTTCCAATGGTATGCATAATTCTTCATTGGTCATATCTTCCAAGTCCTTCGATTCTTCAATGGCAATCACCACGTGATCAAATTTCTCACAACCTAATCTAAGATTTTTTTCAATCACTATTAAATCAGTCAAATCTTCACCAAGCCTCTTCATTTGGTTTGTAACTATCATGACTCTTGAAACATAATCCGACACCTTTTCGGATTCCTTCATTTGAATAGCTTCAAATTCACCTCATAGATTTTGGAGGAGAACTTTATTTGCCTTCTCATTTCCTTTGCAAACAACTTGAAGCATATCCCATAATTGTTTTGATGTAGTAGCATTATAAACCTTCTCAAATTTGGCTTCATCCAGTGCTTGGTGAATAAGAGAAACAACCTTTTGATCCTTTTTTTGGTGCTTTGTAAAAGATTCCTTTGTGCTTGAGTGAGTGCAGCTAGATCGGTGGGAGCCTCATAATCATTTTCCACAATGTCCCACGCATCATGTGCACCAAGTAGTGCCTTCATACGGATGCACCAATTATCAAACTTTTCTTTGGATAGTTTTGGAACTTCGAAGGGGATCATGTTGCTATTTGCCATAGTTTCTAGTATTGGGACTCCAATACCACTTTGTGGGAAATAGAAATGGACTTATGAGGAGGAAATGATTTTCTATTCAATTGTGGACATGTCTTCGGCTCAAGATTACTTAGGTATTTATAGGACCTCCTATCACATAAGTTCATCCCCTCAATTTAATTCTACTACATGCACCAGACTTCACTAGGTACATATTAATTACTAATACATGCATACATGAACCACACTTCACTAGGTACATATTATATTACTAATACATGTATCTCATACTTCTAAATTCATGAAACTAAATTAAATAAGTGAAATGCATGTTTATTCTTCGAACAATTCCATGGACAAATCACCTTCATCAAGTTCGACCTTGCATGATATCCCGTCATATTAATTATCGCATAGTGAAGACATCTCCCACAAACATGTCGCAGTCATCAATTGTTACAAGTTGATCATATCCAGCATATTAAATCATTGCATAGCAAAGACATCCTTCACTAGCATGTCTCCATTATCAATGTTAATTAGGATCTCTCATCTCATATTGTGATGGTCTCTTCTTCTCGTTCCTTCACAGACATTGGAATCGAGAAAAGAAATACATCGGGTGAAAAAGAAAAAGAAGAAAACAATAACAAAAAAATCAAAACAAAAGCTGACTAAGTTTGCCTTACCGCGGAAAATAGGCACTTGCCATTCACATATTCTGAAAGTGCGTAAATTTGTTCCCAAACTTCGATGAGTTGAATTTCACACTGAAACTTTCAACTTTCCTTTGATTTTTCAATTAATAATTTCTTATTGATCCCGTACAATCTGGTTAGCCTTCAATTGCTCAATTAATAATTTCTTATTGATCCCGTACAATTTGGTTAGCCTTCAATTGCTCACGATCAATCCCAAATTAGCTCAAAAATAATCATTTTTGCTCCAAATGCCTCGAAGTCCTAGTGTTATCTAAAATAACAATATTTATGCTAAATAAAGCAGAAATCTGCTGAATTAAAAAATATTTCTTAAGTTTATAAGCACAGAAAGACATTTAATACACTATCAATTAGTCATGAAATGACACTTGGCCCAAAGTTGAAGGGCTACAGCGCAATTCAATCCTGAAGAAACCAAAAATTATTAGCTTTCTTTGAAGTTTCAACTAAGCACACAACACTACCAGATTAATTAACCTACCTGGAACTTTTGCACATATTGTTAAGGAATTATAAATAAATACTAAAAGGGTATATACTCCTTAATATGCCTTAGTTGATTCTTGGTGTCTCCGGTACAAATTTTCCTTAAATACCAACAAAAATTCTACTCCACAGCCCATTAATCAAGTTTATTTTCTTTCTTTACTCTTCTGCTAGCAGGTATGCCTCTTCCTGTCTAGACTAGAAGTGAAACGAAATCTGAAAGGTTCTTATAATCATAGAATCTTGAACGTGTTTAATGATATCCTTGTTTGCACGAAATTCAGGCTAGATTCGTTTTTATTTTTGATTATTTTTGGCTTCAATTAAACCCCAGTTTTGTGTTAAAAGATAGCATAAGTATGCATGGATCCCACTCCCCAGAACACATTGTTCTTCTAGAGATAAATGCATATTAGTTTTTACTTATTTTCCATGACGTGGATTTTGCATTGTTAAAATGTGGCTTTAGATTATTATGCCTTTTGATTAGAGTATTTCACTGATATGATTTAATTTTCTGATAGAATTGAAGTCTACTGGGAGAAGATTAATCAGCAAATTCCATTATGGCAAGAGAACAATTACAAGTGCTTAATGCACTTGATGTAGCCAAGACACAACTCTACCATTTTACTGCTATTGTTATAGCAGGAATGGGGTTCTTCACAGATGCATATGATCTCTTCGCCATTTCTTTGGTGACAAAATTATTGGGACGCATATACTACACGCACGATGGGGCACCAAAGCCCGGTTCTTTACCTCCTAGGATTTCATCTTCTGTCACAGGAGTTGCTTTGGTTGGCACGCTAATGGGGCAGCTATTCTTTGGGTGGCTAGGCGATAAGATGGGACGAAAAAGAGTTTATGGTGTTACTTTGATTCTCATGGTTGTATGCTCACTTGCCTCGGGACTTTCCTTCGGGTCGACTCCAAAGGGTGTTATGGCCACCCTCTGTTTCTTCAGGTTTTGGCTGGGCTTTGGGATTGGTGGTGATTACCCTCTCTCCGCCACAATCATGTCTGAATACGCTAATAAAAAAACCCGTGGCGCATTCATAGCTGCAGTTTTCGCTATGCAAGGATTCGGGATTCTGACTAGTGGAATTGTGGCTCTTATTGTCTCTGCATCATTTGATCATGCATATAAGGCTCCAACATACGAGGAGAATGCAGCACTCTCGACCGCGCCACAAGCCCACTATATTTGGCGCATTATTTTGATGTTTGGTGCCGTCCCGGCTGCACTCACTTTCTACTGGCGTATGAAGATGCCTGAAACAGCCCGTTACACCGCCCTTGTAGCCAAAAATGCAAAACAGGCAGTTCAAGACATGGCTAAGGTGTTAAATGTTGAACTCGAAGCTGAAGAGGAGAAATTAGAGAAAATAGCCGAGAAGCCAGCAAATTCATTCGGCTTATTTTCAAAGGAATTCCTTCGACGTCATGGCCTTCACTTGTTAGGCACCACTACAACATGGTTCCTGTTGGACATAGCTTTTTACAGCAACAATCTTTTCCAGAAGGACATATTTACCGCAATTGGATGGATCCCTCCAGCCAGAACAATGAATGCTGTGCACGAAGTATATCGTATTGCAAAAGCACAGACTCTAATCGCTCTTTGCAGTACTGTCCCGGGATACTGGTTTACGGTAGTATTCATTGATATAATCGGAAGATTTACCATCCAACTTATGGGATTCTTCTTCATGACTGTCTTCATGTTTGCACTAGCTATCCCTTATAATCACTGGACCCACGAAGAGAACAGAATTGGTTTTGTGGTTATGTATTCGTTTACATTTTTCTTCGCCAACTTCGGCCCAAATGCCACCACATTTGTCGTCCCAGCAGAAATCTTCCCAGCCCGGCTGAGATCAACCTGCCACGGCATATCTGCAGCAGCTGGAAAGGCTGGCGCTATTGTAGGAGCATTCGGTTTCTTGTATGCGTCACAGCCAAAGGATCCAAGCAAAAGAGATGCTGGCTATCCAGCAGGTATTGGCGTGAAATATACGCTCATTGTCCTCGGCTGCGTCAACGCATTGGGAATGCTATTCACTTTCTTAGTGCCGGAACCGAATGGAAAATCACTGGAGGAGGCTTCAGGTGAGAATGAACTGGATGCTGATGAGTTAACAGAACAGACTGCTCCATCCCACAGGACTGTACCAGTTTAATAGTTTGGTTACATTTCTAGTGTGAAATTGCATTCCCAGTTTGAAGACTTTAAACCATGTAATTACTCCATTTGCATTTCTATACATTTTCAATCTTGTTTCTGTGTTGTGGATGTAATTTAATGGCATTTTGTAAGCATTTTACTTTTACCTCAATAAAGAAAGAAACAGTTCACAAAAAACTGTCATTTTTCGTGCTATTATCTTCTTCCTTTCTCTTTACTCCATATCTCATTCCCCACTTATTTAAGTTAGACAACATAATAATATTAATGCCATTCTAACGGTATAATAATATGGATTAGCAATCGAAAATTCTAAGATCTAATATTCTAGTTCACCAAAAGGCGCAAATGCATAGGCGAGGATGATTGACATGCTAATCGAGATGGAACATCCTCTTGAGCAAATTTAAATCTAATTTTATTTATCCATGATGTTCGTCTTACTTTATTAAACTAAGACAATTACTATTTGTAGAATGAGCGAGGGACTTGAGAGAATTATGACTAGAGTTCAATTAGTTTCCATTTTAAAACCAGCCATTAACAGTGTTTTGGCTTCACTTTTCTCCATATTATTTTCAATTTTCAATATTCACGGGTTGAATAAACGAATTTTTGAATGTCAATCATCTTCCATTAGATTTTCACTGCATAAAAAACCTACAATATTACAATATTATCTCATTTCAAATATATAGAAACCACGATCTCATTAAGAGTATGAGAAACAAGTGAACGAAGATTTTTTGGAGAAAAATATAAATATTAGATCACATTCCAATAATATTAAACTGGCGTCGACAATTTCGATATTTTTTTATTTTGATATGATATTCCTCCAAAAAGCCTGCATAGTACTGCATCTATAATTTACAGTTCATCCCGCGTTTTGTGGGCTACTGCTGAAAAAGATCTAAAAAATTATGGAAGAAACAGACAAGAAGACAGAGACTTCGTCAATTTGATTTAGTTAATAATTCCTCCATTTGTTTGCTATTTACACATCAATTCTGTCAGTTTTTGTTCTCTAATGCAATGTTTGTGTCTCTTTGTCTTGAACGAAACTTTTCCATGTTGTGCTGGATTCAAACGACTGCATTACTACGTATATCGCGTATAATGATAGAAACTTCGTCCAACTAACCATCAGTTCATGTCGCTTCTGGTGACAATGTGTCCAATGAGTTAGTTTGAGCAATAATACAAAATTCAATTGAAACATGAATTTAATCTATTTACATAATTTCGATTTGAACTAGATTTTGCTTGCCTGTAGCAAAGTTAATACATCAAACATGGCTTAGGTTTAGAGTACGAAGTGTCAAGCGAACCATACAATAAACTATGAAACTCACATGAATGTTAGGCTCGGACACGGAGGGGCTATGGTAAATAAAGGTGTTTAGAAAATATACATTTTGTAAATTCTGCAAATTCCTTTGTTGATCTTGGAACACAAACAATCGCGATTTGTAATTCACAACTGTTCAATTGTCCAGCCTCCAATAAAAATCCACACAAAGAACAAGAATAAGAGAAAATTAGGATTTCTCTTTTCTTGTGCTAGCAAAATAATGAATTATATTCTATTCTATTTTTCTGAAATCCTAATAGTTTATTAATATAAGTTCAAGTGGGCTAAACGCGTCTCTTAAACTTAACCCGATTTAATATTTAATTAATCAAATTAATTAAATTCGGTCCTATTAACAAGCAACCCAATTAATTAATTCTCCAATACTTGTTAATTAATTAATTGGTGGATCTCATTCTTCTGGTTCTCCTTTTATTTATGACACATCAGGTTTTCGATCACGATGCCTAATAACGTGAATTATTATTTTGATCTAATCAAAATCGATAAATTAAAATACCCCTTTTAATTTATCATCAATTCACATTCGTCGTCCCAAATGACATCTAACAATGTGTCAAAGCGATACACGTGACGAGAAATGTCACGTGGTATGAAAAAATCAAACTTGTTCGTTTACCATGAAATTATAATTCATTCATCAATATGATTCGATGAATTACGAGATATGAATATGTGTTAATCTCAATTATCGATCATATCTTTCATCCTACTATTAAATCAATATAAATTGAAAACTTTTTTTCTACTTATGAATACACTTTGGCCAAAGATTTCACTGTTAACTTAACTGAATGAAATGTATGATGAAAAATGTCACGTGGTATGATAAAATCAAACCGGTTCGTTTACCACGAAACTATAATCATTTCGTCAATATGATGTGATCGATTACGAGATATGAATATGTGTCAATCTCAATTATCGATCATATCTTTTATCTCACTATTAAGTCAATGTAAATTGAAAACTCATTTTCGACTTATGAGTACGCATTGGCCAAATAATTCATTATCAACTTAATTGAATGAAATGTAAACTATAATCTCTTACTATCTAAGAGTGACGATCTTCTATTGATCATTCACAACCTTCATATGATTCTTGACATATCCAAATGACGCTGTATTAGCGACCCTTGGTAGAGCAACATCTAACATCACCCAAGGTATGACTATCCTCATATAAGGTATTATGAATTAGAGATTAACCACTGACACTCACAAATTATCCATGGGAAATCTCACCAGTGAGTCTCCAATTTTTTGTTCTATAACAAAATATTCACATGTTCATTTAAGTGTCAACACACTTTAACTTGTAATATTAGCTACTTACTTTACAAGTAAGAAATGCCACACATAATGGTCTATCCGTAATATCGATATCTGTATCTCGTTATTACATACGACCACAGATGATTTAAGATTTCGTCATTATAATTTGTATCTCACAATCACAACTCCTTGTGATTAATAAATTACAAATACTTGAACCTACGAATTCTATTATTTAATTTATTATAATATTAATTTAATTAATTAATAGATCTCGCCATAAATATGCATCAATTATGTATTAAAAGTGTTTATGTCCAAAATTGATTGAACATAAGGTATAACACTTACAAACTCTCACTTGTACATGATTCAATCACTTATAGATCTTATACCATAAGAGTTTACACGATAATCATGTTTATCCTATGAAAACTCTTTGTCAGTGGATTTACAATTTAATAACTTGTGGAAATTCGTTCTTTCCTCATGTCATTTCTTTGTATTATCTTTACAATAAGATAATACCGCTTTAACACATGTTTAGATCATTAATGAAACTTTTGTTCATTCACTTGCACGATGACTCCATTATTATCACAATGTAGAAGTATCAACAATGTTAGGAATTACCCGAAGTTCATTGATGAACTTTCTGATCAAAACAACAAGTTTTGGTGTTTATTAAAGCAATGATGTATAAGGCTTCTGCTATTGAATTAATGGTTATCTCCTGTTTGGAACCTTTCTAACACACCACTTAAGAGTAAACCAATATCCTGATTGAGATTTGCTATCATTCTAGTCTGATTAAAAGTTAACATCAATATATCCATGAATTCTTAGTTCATTTTCTGCATATCTTAAGATTTTATTTATATAGATTGGGATGAGTTAAGCACTCTTCCAGATCAATCTCTATAGATCACATTGTTTATCCCATATCTGTCACGAAAAATTATTTGACAACCATAATTTAAATAATTGAAATAATGGGACGTCGTTTCTAATAATATGTCTTATACATATAATATTAGTAATGCGACAATGCTCCAACTATCTTTTTGTAAAAGCACAGTTCATCTTTATTTTTTGATAAAATCAAACATTGTGATTGCTCATCAAAGCGAAGATTCCAGCTACTAGAGGCTTGCTTTAATCCATATATGAATTGATCAAGCCTGCATACCTTGTTGACTTTTTAGATTCAAAACCTTCAGATTGTGCTATATACACTTCATCTTGCAAGTTCCCATTAAGGAAAACAGTTTTGATATCTATTGTCATATCTCATAACCGTGATATGCAACTAGTGCAAGTAAGATCCGAATGGACTTCAACATGGCTACAGGCTAAAAAGTTTTATTAAAGTCAACACCTTGTCTTTATTTATAACATTTTACTACTAGCCTTTCTTTGTATGTATGGATGTTTCCATCTACGTTGACCTTTTTCTTGTAAACCTATTTAAAATATTTGAGTTTTATCCAATCAGGAAGGTTGACCATGGTCCAAATCTTATTTTCGTACATTGAGTTCATTTCGAATTCTATGGCCTTCTGCCATCTCTTTGAGTCAACAATTGACTTTGCTTTTGTGTAATTAGTAGGTTCATCATCCTCGATTAGTAATTCCTGATTAATAATTATGGATTCGTACCTTCTAGGAGGTTGTATGTTCCTACAAGATTTACACAAAGTTGACGTGTCCTCAAAAGTCTCTACTTCTTGATCAAGAGTATGTCCTTAACAGGTATGGGATCAGACTCGGGTTCATCTATTTGGTCAACTATATCTATGGATTCTTGAACTTCTTCAAGTTCAAATTTGCTCTCATTACCCTCTCCTAGAATGAACTCTTTCTCTAGGAATATAGCATGTCTTGAGATGAACACCTTCTTCTCAACGAGATTATAGAATTGATATCCAATAGTTTCTT
>CAIGRN010023186.1:0-14343 GCA_903798345.1 Fraxinus anomala
CCATGTAATATTATTTTAGTTGATTGAATCATTTATTTCTCTCGTTTCTCTTGAAATTTCTTCGATGTTCATTTCTACACGTATTTTTTTTTTCCGGGGGAAAAATCGTTCTATTTGGAGGAGCTGGAGTTGGCTGTCCTTCATTCCACCCACCTTTTTATCTGTAACGGCAAAACCATTTACCTTATTCTTTCATTAGAGTACACGCTGCCAACATTACTACCATAAAGGATCTCGGTTGTTCTGACCCACAAATTATAAGAAAAAATGATCCTTTTATACAGGTTGTCAATTGTGTTGCTAGTTACAAAGCTAAGCAAGAATCCGAATTGTGTCCTTTGCTGAGCCATCTTTTTTGCTTCACTGTCCCTATTATTATTATTTTTATTTTATCTTTATCATAAAATACTTGTTCCTTTGAATTTCATTAATATTACAAACTCTGAGTTTCAGGTTTAGAGATATGAAGTGAAAGTAAATGCGTACTACCTCATTACGTTGAATAATAAGAAATCATGTTTATATATATTTTTACATATTGACTAATAATAAATAACATTATGGATGAGTGGCTGCATGCAAAATTTGAATGAGTGGCAAGCAATTGGACTTCGCTTATAAGTTGGAAGATAAGTTCCTTGGTAAAGAGAGTCAGATACTCTATTGTGAGTGTAGCAAAGATGCTTCTACGGCTCAAGCTTTTGTTTGGTATGTTTAAGAAAATCTGCAGTGCAGCCTTCTTGGGACTTTAATATGTTAGCATTTCATTTAATTTATTTTCAATATATTTAGTTGTTTGGTCTGTCTGATATAGTTTTTACATACATTGTCCAGTCAAAGGCATTAGGAAGCTAACACAAAATTCCCAGGTTCAAGTTAGTTTTTAGTTAACGATGTCCCATCAGACCCCCTAAAGAAGCTACCATAAGAAGATCTTGCAAAAATATTTTCATTTTAAAATGAAATTCACCAGAATGGGCGTTACTAGCTTTTGTGTTTTTAACATATAGAATTCTTCCCAAATTTCATGAGTTTTTTTTTTTTTTCAAATTTGACTTAATAATGGCTATTCCTTATGAACTGTAATTGTTTATATTAAGAGTTGCCTTTTGTCACATGTCATATTGATTTTTGCATAAATGTTCGTGTTGTTCAAATAATCTTTTGAGCTCAGCATTTCAAAACACTTCACAATAAATGATGCAGTACATCACAACCACAATTAATACTTTCCTATTACAATTATGATTCACCTTTTCTAGGAGTTATCTTTTCAATTATGTATCTTTTGTAGTTTTCTTGTATAGTTGTGATAGGACTTTTATCTTTCCTATCCTCACGAAAAATGAGTGGTTGTTGGTAGAAATGGTGCTGAAACAATAAGTGGATCCATGGATGTGCTCCATCGTTGTTGGGCTGTTGAAATATCTGGAGTTCCAGTTCGAGAGCAGCTTTTTAATGCTTTCTATATGTCACTATTCCCCTTTTAACTTATTCCAGCATGGAGAATTTTCTAGAAGCTTTATAATTTCAAGTTCTTGAGCCACAGAAGATGCTTTTTGACCAATAGCTACATAATCACATTTTACATTTTGACCTTGTTGATTGAGACTCGTATCTGTGGCTACTACTGTTTTACCGGTCTATCTGTACCCAATAATTAATGCTAATAAAGTCAAGACACATACTTCTTCGGATGTTCCACAAGATTTCCGTTGTGTAACGTAAATTTCAATTTCTACCCTGTTATATAGTTGTTCACTAAAATAATTATCAGAAGTTGCTGATTATCAATGAAAATTTGATTGTTATGAAAGTACGAAATTTGTTTTAGGTAACATCATACTCCTCCAGCATGCACGGACATGATGCTGAATGGAATTGGCAGCTTTTGACTGGTGCTACGTGGTCAAACCTTCCATCTCCATCTGGGATGATGGAAGCTGGTACTGTGGTCCCCACACTCAAGGCATTCCCATTACGTGTACATGATTGTCAAGAATTGATCCTCGCTGCTGGAGACCAAGAAGCCATAGTGTTATCTCCCAGAGGAAGTTTATTGGCAAGTTTTGATCATCCTGCACCTCCTACACATGCCTTGGTGTGTGACGACTTCTCAAACGATGGACTGACAGATGTTATTCTTGTGACTTCAAATGGAGTTTATGGCTTTGTTCAGACAAGGCAACCAGGCGCCCTATTCTTTAGCGCACTTGTTGGTTGCCTTATAATTGTGATGGCAGTGCTATTTGTCTCCCAGTATCTGCATACTAGCAAAGGAAAGCCTCGGACATCTATGCCTCACTTGTGAAAACCTTGAGTTTCTAGTCTTCCTAGAAGATCTGTACATGCTATGAAGATCGCCAGCCAATGAAGCAGATTGTCCCTGTTTATGCTTTTGAAGTACCACAAGGAAAAAGCCAATTAGAACTGAGACGAACAGTTGCTGAAGTTTATTGTGGAGCTTGCTTCAAATTCCTTCTGACCTTGTCTTTGACAATCCTACCCTGTAGAGGTTTTAGTATGTGCATTTTTTTTATCGGTAAATGTAAATTACAATTGATCAAAATTCATGTACAAGTATACAGGGCATACTCGGGGGGGAAAAAAAAAGGTGGCTCATACAACTACTCCGGGCAACAAAGACAAAAGATGTATAAAAGATATGATCTAAGGACCCATTGCTAACGACTCAAATTGTATCAAAACATTCGGATACAAGGAAAACGTAATTTTGTATGTGTATGTTTTGATTCGTCTAACAATGTTATTCACATGTGGTCTAAGATCCTAAAAAATTATATTTCTTGCCATCCAAACATGGTAAACGACGCTAGCCATTGCAATTCTTTTGACCTTATTGTGCAATCGATGTTCAAGATAATTAAATTATGCAATGCAATGTTCAAGGTAATTAACATTGCAAAGTCAAGACAAGAAAGCAATAAAAAATTGACAAAACCTGAACATTCAAATTATATCAAAACATGGGCCTTTTTTATACACCAAATAGAAATGAACAAATGTCATGAAACTTTTATTTGGTTTTTAATTTACAGTTCCCACTACGATCGAATAATGAAGTATTTTATTTTTTTGATAACAAAGTACATTAAATAGGGACATATTAAGAAACTAATATATTAACTACATTTTAAATAAGAAATGAGATTATAATTTGAGACAAACAAAAAAGGAAAAAGCAAAACTATCTTTATGAGGCAGAGATAATATATATTTACTCTCAACAATGGGGGTGGTTAGTTGGAAAAGGTCTAAACAGGAAACAACTATTGATTCAACAATAGAAGTCGTGTATATTGTTGCTTCGAAAGCAGCAAAGGAAGCTATTTGAATCAAGATGTTCATTAATGAATTTGGAGTTGTTCCTAGCATTGTTAATTATATATCATTGTATTGTGATAATAATGAAGTCATCACAGCAATTTGAAGGAATCAATGTCTCGTTGACGATCTAAACATGTGCTAAGGCGATATTTTCTCATCAGAGAATACAAAGAATTGACATGAAGATAGGACGAGTTCTCACAGATGATAATATTTCAGATTCATTGACAACGCCATTGGCGTAGTATAAAGATGATCATCGTAAACTCTTATGATATTAGACACATAAGTGATTGGATCTACTACAAAGAGTTGTAATTGTGAAATACAAATTATATATGAGTGAATCTTTTTAAATTATCAATGATTGTTAGTAATAACTAGATATGAATATCGTTATTATAGATAAATCAACATGTGTGACATTTTCACTTATGAAGTGAGTAACTAGTATCACGAACTAAAAGTAGTGATATTTAAATGGATGAGTGACTGTTTTGTTAATAGAATAAAGTATTGGAGACTCACTGTAGAGATTTCATATGAATAACTATCTAACTGTCAATGATTAATCTGTTGCGTTAAGTAGTAGCATTAGTCATTCAACTTGAGGTCATAATAATACTTTATATGAGGACAATCATACTTTAATGATATTAATGTTGCTCTACCAAGAGTCGTTAATACGATATCTTCAGGATTTGACAAGAATCATACGAAAGTTGTGAATGATCAATAGATGATTCGTCACTCTTAGGTAGTAAAAAATTATTATCTGCATTTCATTGGTTTGAGTTAATATCGAAGTCGTTGGCTAAGATAAGTACGTAACTCGAAAAGAGTTTTGACGATTATTAACTTAGACCGGGACGAAAGCTATGATCAAGTAATCCAAATTCGTCATCTTCATATCTCGTAATTGATCAGATCGTATTGACGAAGGAATTAAGTTTTATGATAAACGAACAAGTTTGATTTTATATTACCACGTGATATTTTTCATCATATGTATTGTCCTCACATATTGTTAGATGTTAATCGAGAATGAGTAGTGTGAATAAATTAAGTTAGATGAATTAATGATAAATTAAAGTGGAAATTTTAATTTATCTTATTTTGATTAGATCATAATAATATTTCACGTCATTTAACATGCTGATTGGGAATGGGAACCTAATAGCTCACACTCAAAAGGAAGAACTAGAAGAATGATATTAAGAGTTAATTGATTGACAAGTGTAGGACATTTGTACAATTAATTAATTGAATTGATTAGATTATTAACTTATGGATTAAGTTTAATTATTTGGATTAACTAATGGCCGACTTATGTTTAGTGAGTGGGTCAAGCCTACTTTTTTTTTTTTAATTAAAGGAGGACGGTACCTTCAAAATTTTATTAATATGTCATTACTTGTGGTAGAAGAGTAATGTGGTTACATGAAAATAATGTAAACATTAAATAAGGAAGTACTACTTCCCTTACAATGAAAATAAATTATGAAGAAAAACTATAAAGCAGTAAACAAGAAAGTCCTACTTCCTTTACAATAAAAACTAATGTTAATAAAGGCAAAAATAAGGATTGAAAGTAAAAATAAAAATCAAGTCCTTATACTAAGCAATATATGTCTGTCAACTTGTACTAGTTCCCTAATATGTTGTGGTAGGTAAAGTGGATGGGCCAAGCCCACTTAAGCATCTATGAATAAACTTAAGTTTTCATTACTACACATCATGACTCACATTACAATATCAATCTTGCTAGCACAAGAAAGAGAAACTCTAGTCTCTCATGTAGATTACCATTAAAGGTTGGACAATTAGACAATTGTGCTATGGACAGATTGCGATAGATCAAGATTTACAAGGAGGAACAAAGATCGTAATTGTTCATGATCTAGATTCTTAAAGGAGTTTAAAAATTTTGTTAAAGATAAAATTCTAATTACGATTTTTATCTAAACACAAATATGATCATTAAAGAAAATTAGATAAATATTTTAAATTTCATCGTGTATAAGTAAATTTCCAAGATTAAGCTGGTTCATCCATATTAAAGGAGCTGTCAAGACAGTGTTGCAATCAAATCTATCAACATGGTGGACTTCAATTGATGCCAAAAATTTAAAGAACGAAAATTAGGCCGAAGAAATGATGGAAAATGTTCAAACATCTCGTGTCACCAGCGATTAGAAATGCCAAAGCCAACCCGTATCATCCACTGTTAGATTATCCATTTCACATAACTCCATGAGCCCATCAATTAGAACACATTTTACGAACTTAAAAAAATGCAACAATGAATGAAGGGTAAAAGGAATTCCAAGAATATCAAAGAAACCTGGTTTGTAGAAGACAGAGAGGCCAAAATCAGTAGCCTTGAGGGCAGCATCCTCATCAGCACTTGTAAACAAGAAATTCTCAGGCTTAAGGTCCCTATGCATAGCCCCTAAAAGAATGACAAGGCTCAACTACCCCAACAATAGTTTTCACCAGCTTTGCAGCCTCTTTTTCACTATAATGTCCCTTTTTCACAATCCTATCAAAAAGCTCCCCACCAACAGACAACTCCATCACTATGTGCACGAAAAGAGGATCTTCATAAGTGCCCATTAATTGACCACATTAGTGTGCTCAGACAAGTGATGCATTATCTGAATTTTCTTGGGAATGGACTTACAGGTATAAGGAATATGATGATATTTTATAGTTGGTAGGAGAAATAAATTAAGATAGAAGTGGTTAAGTGGATTTTATGTGGGATAGATTTTTTAGGGATAAAAATGGTAGGGAAATACTTCAATGAACTAGATAGTAGAAGGAGGAATTTATAATTTATTAAAATAGGATATACAAAATGGGCTTATTACAATGAAATGACTGGAAGATTTTTTCGCTCTCCCAAAAATGTCATTTGGATCCACTACCACATACAAAGACGTTAGAATCAATTCTAGAATTTTCTGATTTTTTCTTTATACTCCTACTTGGTGCATATTTCGGTAACTCCAATCATTTCTCTTAGTAACTCGAACTTTGCTCATGGTAACGCCTTCGTAAATATATCTATAATTATTCTTCAGTCTTGCAATGTTTGAGTTCTACCTCTTTGTTTGCTTCAACCTTTCTGATAAAGTGATACTTGATGCCAATGTGTTTAGTTCTACTATAAAATACGGGATTCTTGGCCATTGCTATTGCGGACTTGCCGTCACAGTAAATCTCTGTAACTTCATCTTGTGGCTTTCTCATATCTTCAAGTATGTACTTTACCCATATAGCTTGACTCGTTTTCATTGCTGCTACAATATACTCTGCTTCAGCTGATGATTGTACAACTGTTGCTTATTTCTTTGATGCCCAAGAAAATATTCCCGAACCAAGTGTTAATTTATAGTCTAGTGTGCTTTCCATATCATCCACTAATCATGCCCAATCAGTGTCAGTATATCCATGCAGTCTTGAGTCAGGCGTAGATCAATACTATATTCCATAGTCTTTTTCTCATTGGAGGTATATCAATATTTGCTTTGCGGCTCCATAGCGAACTTGACTTGGATTCTGCATGAATCATGAAAGTAGGTTGGTTGTATATATAATGTTTGGCCTTATAGTTGTGAGATAGAGTAAACTTCCAATTCGATTTCGAAATTGTGTTTGGAGTATTGTTATACAAAGGTGTTGTTAAAGTCTTGCAACCTTCCATCTTGAACTTTCTTATAGAATCATTGGTATACTTCTTCCAAGAAAGTAGTGCATCAATCCTAGATCAGTCATCTCGAACGTTTTCATAGTCTTCGTTGAATATCTCGATCATCTTTTCATCATTTCATGCAGATGAGATCATTAACATATAGAGAGATTATAAGTGTATTGTTTGTACCTTGATTTTTGATGTATAAAGTTGGTTCACTTTTGCTCCTCCTGAATCCTTGCTCACTGAAGTAATTATCAATTCTGTTGTACCAAGCTCGCGGAGCTTGCTTTAATCTATATAATGTCTTTCTTAGTTTGAGAACTTTTTCTTTTTTACCTTCTACCACATATCCTTGAGGTTGCTCGACATGCATTTCTTCTTCAAGCTAGCCATTAAGAAATGTTGATTTGACATCTAACTAGTAAATCTTCTATATCTTCTATGTGGCTAGTGCAATCAACGCCTTATAGTGTCAAGAGTTGCAACTGCAGCAAATGTCTCAATGTTGTCGATGTTAAACTGTTGTGAGTATCCTTTGGTGAATAGTTTTGCTTTATGTTTTTTATTTAACCATCAGCATTAAGCTTTGTCTTGTAAGCCCACTTAACTCCTATGACTTCTTTATCTTGAGGAGGATCTACAAGCTCCCAAGTGTCATTTTTCTCGATCATTTTTATTTCTTCGTCCATAACTTTTCTCCATTTTGGTTGTTTTAAAGCTACTTCATAGCTTTCAAGTTCAACGATCATCAAGTTGCAGCTTTGCTATATTTCTGATAATCTCTGTATTTTTCTTGGAGAAGATTCTGGATAGTCAACTGGTTCTTCTATTGTTGCTTGCTATGGAGACTCTAGTTGATTGTTCTCATCAATGTCACCCTCCTATTTAGTAATTGTGTTAGGATGCTGATAACTTTTCTTTCTACTTGACTAGTCTCCCAGTTGTAGGCGACATCTTTATCAAACTTAACGTCCCGACTTATAATTAGCTTCTTCGTTCCCAGGTTATAGACTCGATAGCCTTTAGATTGAGTGTATAACCTAGGAAGATTCCTTTTTTTCTGTCTTCTCATCTAGCTTACTTATTTTCTCTTATGGAATATGTGTGTAGCAGATGCATCCGAAAACTCTAAAGATGCTTTGCTAATGGTTTTCGTCTACTGCATGCTTCAACTGGTGTTTTGTCTTGCACCGCTTTGGTTGGACATCGATTTAATAAGTAAATTGCAGTGCTTACTGCTTATACCTAGAAGGTGTTTGGAAGACCTTTTCTCCATTTTCATATCTCTAGCTGTCTCCATTACTGTTATATTCTTTCTTTCTGATACGCTGTTTTGTTTAGGTGCGTATCCAACGGTGAGTTGGTGCTTCATTCCTTCCTCAACACAAAATTTGTTGAATTCATTTTATGTGTATTCTTTACCTCTATCGCTTCTGATTGTCTTGATATTGCGGTCACTTTGCTTTTCGACGTAGATTTTCAAAATTCCTTCTTAAAGTTTGAAGATGGCAAGCACATATCTTGTCACTTCCGTAGAACTCCTCCTTCAGTTTATCCCTAACTTCTTTTGCTATTTTAGCTCCCATGGTTTTCAAAAAAAATATGTGTCCATCAAGCTCATTTGTAGAGCAAGTAGTGCTAGAGAATCTTTTTGTTGATTCTTTTTAAGTTCCTTATTTTATACAGTAGTTAGAGTAGAAATGTCATCTGTGTTAGTATACCCATCATTGATGACATTCCAGAAATTTTGTACACAAAAGTAGGTCATCATTTTAATGGACCAGAAATCATAGTTGTCTCCATTAAATGTTGGGATATGAAGTGATGAACGAGAAGCGCCAGTCATAGTATATGCTTATGCCCAATATCAATCGAACGAAGCTCTGATACCATTAATGATATTTTATAGTTGGTAGGAGAAATAAATTAATTTAGATAGAAGTGGTTAAGTAGATTTTATGTGGGATAGATTTTTTGGGATAAAAATGGTAGGGAGATACTTTAATGAACTAGATAGTTGAAGGAGTAATTTATAATTTACTAAAATAGGAGTTTACAAAATGGGCTTATTACAATGAAACGGCTGGAAATTTTTTATTTTTTTATTTTTTTGGCTTTCTCTAAAATTCCATTTGAATCCACTACCACCTATTTATAGGCATATAAAGACAGTAGAATCAATTATAGAATTTTTTTTTATTTTTTTATTTTTTCATTATTTTTTATTTTTATTTTGCTTGCTTCTGAAGAATGTCTAGTGAATTTTAGATAATTCTTATAACCCCTAAACTTTTCTTGTTTCCCAAGTTAATCTAAAGAATTCTAGAAATATGCAACAATGCTAATAGAATCCCACACTATTTCTTTGTGCACAAAAAAGCTAGTTCCAAACTGTCCTTGGCCTAGCTTTTGCCTATAGAATAAAGACTATGAAGACTTGTGGTAGTAGGACCCCTTGGGCTTTGGAAGATGCTACCGAGCCATGAAATTTGCTTTCTTCATTATGGGTTTTTTATGTTAATTTTAAATTTTGAATTGGAGACTAAGAGGATCATAAGAAATCAAGTCAATATTTGACTTAATTTTTTGATATTTTCTTTAATGGCGTCTTAGCAATTTCTAAGTTTGATCATGTCTGTTAGTACTGAAACCTAGTTAATTAAACA
This sequence comes from Fraxinus anomala, assembly GCA_903798345.1. Taxonomy (NCBI): domain Eukaryota; kingdom Viridiplantae; phylum Streptophyta; class Magnoliopsida; order Lamiales; family Oleaceae; genus Fraxinus; species Fraxinus anomala. The sequence continues at coordinate 9,715 of CAIGRN010023186.1, forward strand.
ATTTGTCTCAATTATTCGTTTAAGCCAAAATACGCCAGTCAGTCAGAATTTCCTATGGACAGTTTTAAGCACTGTTCTGACTGAGACAACTTAATAGATTTGTGTTTTACAAGATATAATCTATTGCAAAATTAAATAAAGATGAACACCAAATATAACATGGTAAACCCCTAAGGGAAACATCCATGGGTTCACATGCAATGGGTAAAATAATTCACTATCAAAGGATCAAAAATACAATAGTTTAAATTTTGTAATTTCACAAAATTAACAAAAACCATCAAAAGCAAAAATGAAAACCTTCCTCATTTTCTTTCTTGTTTTGACTTGTTGGAGAAGTGGAACAATATGAATTTGAAAAGATCATAGCTCCTTTTTCAAAAGCTAAAAAGAAAAATTTTCCTTCTCATTTGAGAAAAATATCTTCTCAAAAATATTTTCAAAATTATCCTCAGAAAAGTTCATAAAGAAAGTTTTCAAAAGAAAACATGTTGGAAATGTAACCAATCTAGTCACTATTCCAATAAATGTCATATGAAGGGAAATATTAACAATCTTCAAATTGATGAAGAAGTTAAACTCGAACTTTTTAACCTACTTCAATTCTAGTGTAAAAGAAGATTATTCTAATTCTGAACTTGAAATGATTTATCAAAATCAAGAAGATTTTGATGTTGAGATTAGTTCAAATTGCTTTTTAAACTCAAGTCAGGGTAAATAAGTTTGTGGGTGCAAAACTATAAACGTTCTAAAGAAGAACTTATTCAAGAAAAATTTGAAGATTTTGAAAATCCTCAATTAAAAAGTAAGTTCTTATCTCTTTTACCTTCAAAAGCTCCTATTGCTCCATTTAATATAAATAATATATTAAACCGATTCAAATAAGAAAGCTCTTCAAAATCCTCATGTTCAGAATTAAAGTCTGAAATTAATGAGATGAAATTTCAATTTGCTTCATTAGAAAGACAAATGAAAGATGTCAAAATGGAAATTATTTTCTTAAAAACTAAAATTTTAAAACAATAAACCAATTCTATTCATGATTCGTCTGATGATGATCCTAATCAAAGTTCTCATGAAAATCCTCAAACCGAAGAAGAAAATATTAATGTTATTAATCAGATTCAATTTCAGAAATGGTATTGCAATATGACTATTGTAGTCAACAAAGAATGCAAGCTTAATACTAGAGTCGATCAAAATTGTATTAGGAAAGGACTAATCCCTACAAAATATTTTGAAAAAACTACTAAGCATCTTTATGGTGCTAGTGATAAAAAAAAACTCAATATTCGGTATAAACTTTCAAAAGCTCATGTTTGTAATTCAAATATTTGTTTCAAAAATATATTTTATTTTAGTCAAAGATTTAGACTAAGAAATTATTTTGACTCATTTTATTATTCAAATTTATCATTTTCAAGTTAACTCAAAAGGTCTTACAAGGAAATAAAATATTACAAGACGATTGAAATAAAATATTACAATTTTGAAAAAATATATAAAAAAATTAGAATACAAGGAATTCTAAACTTTCTTGAAGATGTTTTATCTCCCGCTAAAACACACTTGAAGAAATCATCTGGTTTGAGCTTCATTTTATCCTTGAAGTTTCGAACTTGAAATCTTCATGAACTGAATTGAAGAATCTTGAGAATCATGCTGAAGGGACCACCACTTCAACTTGTCTACTTGAAAGAACCATCTTCTTTGTCACTTCCTCCTGAATTTTTGAATAACTTTTTGAATAATGGACTTTACTTTAATAAAGTTATTGCTTTAATAATGTTTTTTTTTTCTCCTTTGAAATGTCGGTAGAACTAGTAGGAATAACTTTTGTGGTGTAAACACATTTGAAAAAGATCCTATCTTGATTCCAAAACCCGGTAATTACAATAGTCATCTAAATAACTAGGTCCATATAGTCATTTGAGTTCTTTTGAGTTTCTTGTTCAATCAGATCATCAATATTGTCTAACCTAAAGCACATGTCTTCGTTACTCGGAGCATAATCTATTGAGTTTGATTGAGAAGAATCATTATCGTCCCATGATTTTGATTTCTTTGAAGAAAGTTCTGCCAGAGAAGCAATTTTATCTGAAACAATCTGTATTTCTTCCGGAGTCTTGTATTTATTGAACATGGCCAACAGCCTAGATTTTCTTGATCTTTGTTTGAGATTTTTGCAGGACCAATATTTTTTTTGTTCTCGAATCCATGAATTTTTTGCTTTAGTACAGCAATTTGTTTCATGTAATTTTGACCACCATTTTATTTTGAATCTTCGAACAATTTTCTTGACATTGAATTCAAAACTTGGATCTTGAATAACATAAAAGTCCCAACAGAAAATCCATGAGAGTTTAAGATTGTGGGTAAATTGAAACAAAAGATTTTCTAGAGGCTTCAAAATATTTTTTTGCCTTTTTAAAAGTATTCGAACCCTTGAGGAGTAAGATTGGGTAAAATCCTCTCGTCAATTCCAAAATATTTGAACCAAGTTTGAAACCATTTTGAAAAATTTGTAGTACAAGCTTGGTTGAAAAGAATAAACCATGAGTGTGTAATTGGTCTAAAATAAAAAAAAAAAAACATTGAACCAAGCATCTTTGTAATAAAAATAATCGAATCAAGATTCAAATGAGTCATACTTAGATAGACACATTATTTTCTTGTCCCATGTGTTCTGTCCCAGTTTTCATAAGATAAAACTCTTTGAACTGAATTTTTTTAGAAATCAATATAATTTCAATTTTGAGAATTTGGAGTTTGAGTTATTATAGTCGATCCTGATTTAATTAGGATAGCTTCGCAATAAGCTCGGGTTTTTTTTTTTTTGATATTTCTAGGCATGAAATGGAATTGAGGTGGAAATAAATTTTGAAGGCATTTTTCAAGAGAATAATATCTATGGATCCATGATGTTTCCATTTCAAAAACAAGATATGGAAAAAAATATTACAAGTCATTATTGCTATTCGATCAAGGGTATTAGGTATTTAATTTAATTGGCAAGGCTGTAAACAAAATGGACTTAATTTAATATATTGTAAAAGTCAAGGAGTAATGTACAAATAGTAGAAAGTGAGTTACGCTAGGTCTAGGGTTTGAGGATGGAAAAGAAGGAAAAATGGTGCCTGAATTTCGCTAGCTTATCGCCAAGGTTTGGCTCGAGCGTCAGAAACAGAAACTACGTCGCCCGCATATCACCTCGCCTTCGTTCGAGCGATAACTTGTTGCTCGAGGGATGGAAAAGAAGGAAAAATGGTGCCTGAATTTCGCTAGCTTATCGCCAAGGTTTGGCTCGAGCGTCAGAAACAAAAACTACGTCGCTCGCATGTCGCCTCGCCTTCGTTCGAGCGATAACTTGTCGCTCATCCCTCGCTCGAGCGACAGTATTATCCGGAAAATTTTTTAATTCATTTTTTAAAAGCTTTTTATCTGACCCATTCATTCCTTAACCTAACCTATAAATACCAAATACCACATAATGGTTTTTCCAAGGTATCACATTGAGCAAATACATTGTTTTCATATTCTCTTCATCAGTTATCTTTCAACCTTCATTATTCATATTGTGCTTTGTTCTTGGCAGTGAAAAACATCATATTCCAAATCTAAATATCAAATTGCCACTTCTTTCATATCTTTCAGAGTTCTGAAGATCAAGGAAAGGTTACTAGAGTTCCAGTCAGTGAAGAACGTGGTGTTCTTTGTTAATCCATAGGAGATAGACGATTTCACAAAATTGGGAACTGCTACAGGAGAGTGCAATCTAGGAAAGTTTTGGAAACTGCAGCTGGGAGTTGGTGCAGGAGCACGAAATTCAGGAAAGCTGTTGGAATTGTAGTCAGGAGGTCAGAAAGTACTAGTGTAGTCGAGTCGACGGACTATAAGTTTTAAATCATTTATAATGGATTGTTGACTGGCAAAGTGCCCGGAGTTTTTACCCAGTTGGGGTTTCTCCGTGATCAATTCTGTGTTTTTTTATTGCTTTAATAATTGCGGTAATTCAACATAGGAAAAACTGAATTACATGATTAACCATCTAGAAAATAATTAATAGTGACTTGTTTCTATTTAATTAGTAAGTTTTTAATTCCGCATAATCATCTATTCACTCCCTCTCTAGGTGTTATTTAGGTTGAACTTCGTATTTTCAATTGGTATCAGAGACTTATTTCGATTCCTGGCCCTTAATTAATTCCAGATGAGTAAGTTCTTCTCCGTGCCTCCATTTTTTGACGGAAGTAACTATGCTTATTGGAAAGTTCGAATGAGATTTTTTATTAAAGCATTGAATGAACATATTTGGATGAACTGGGTAGACTGCGCCCTCAACTACTATTGCTTGTGTAGCTGCACTCACTGATATTTCACTCTGGATGAAAAATGACTTAGCTGAGTGTAACTGAAATAGTAAGGGCATTTATACCCTGTTCATGGTTGTGTCTGCTGAAGAGTTTATGAGAATATCGATGTGTAAAACTGCTAAAGAAGTTTGGGATATATTAGAAACCACACACGAGGAAACTAAAACTGTTAAAAACTCTAAATTGCAGATGTTGACCTCAAGGTTTGAAGAATTAGAATGAAGGATGATTAATCGTTTGATGAATTCTATGCGAA
>CAIGRN010023198.1:0-12803 GCA_903798345.1 Fraxinus anomala
AGAAAAAGAAATGGGTTTCAAACAGAGGTTTAGTAAATGAAACCGTCGGGTCTAAATTTAATAATGGAACCGTTCGGATTCGATTTCATTCGGTCCAGTTCGATTCCAGGATTCCGTATAATAATTAAATTTTTTTATATTACAACGCTACATTAATTTGACTATGATATGTTCAATCTTAATTCTTACAAAATAACGTAATCCAATCTCGTGATATCTTTTACACCACTCTTTATTGAGTTCTTTATAAATTTGACTGTTAAAATTATAGGAAGAAAAATATGGCTAGTTCACAAAAAAATAGAATAGTAGAAACGATACTATGGTAAAATAAGAGATTTGGGTAAAACTTATATCAATTTGATTAAGTCGAGTTTGGATGGAAATTAGAAATAGTAAAATCATACTTTGGGCATTGATTAAATTAATTAGTTAGCAAATTTATTTTTTTTAAAAAAAAATTCAACTTATTTAGCCACTGTTTGAGCCCCATTATTTTTTTCATTTTCATTCTTCTACTCATTTTCAACCACACATTCTTCAATAAAATAATATTTTTTATCACATCAATAACTTTTCCTTTTTTTTCAACCACATATTCCCCATGACATCACTTCAAAAAAATGTATTATCTCATTTTAATATGTACCAAATATACTCTTAAAATAAAAAAAAATAAAAAAATTAGGAAGATTCGATTATTCAGTTCTTGGTCTAGAACCGAACCAAACTCGCGAGTTCTCGATTCAGATATCTGTTCGAGTATTTAACTTAAGAAAATCGCTCGATTCGGTTCAGTTCGGTTCGGTTCGGTTCGGGTCCAATTCGATTCGAGAGTTTTGTCCAACCCTATAGAAAACTCTTCGAAGTGGTAGTTTTAAGTGGATGCATGATATGGATACCGAGACATGTGCGGATGTTGTAAACGAAATGGTGGGTTCCAATTAATCAAAACGGGGGGAGAATTTGTATGGTTAAATTTTCATGATTTCACAGTTTGCATCCATTACTCACAAGCATTCCTTTCATATATTTATTGTATTTGATCGATTCTAATATTTTCAAGTCGTGGAATTTATCATAGAAACGTAATATACTCCTTGATGATATATACGTCATCCGGTGAAATGTAAACGTAATATACTCCTTAATTTCTGCCAACCTCTTTTACATAATCATAGCTTTCTTCCATGAAAGCGCACTGCCTCCGACCCCATCTCGGATTGGTTGATGGCGGCAGAGAGAGAAAAGAGAGAGATTCTTTTGAATATAATCGTTGTGGTGGTTTCAATGGAGCTTTTCTTTGAGATCTTTAAGGTCGAGGGTCACAGTTTGGAGATGCCCCCTCCACCCCCTACCCCCCAAGTTTATATATAGGGAAACCTCTAACGTCCGATGTGGGACCTACAATATGGTACCTATAATGGGCCCAACATTACCTCTAAATTTAGGTGGTTGGTTCTTCTGGAAGCCAAAGACCCCACATAAAAAGGGACTATTGGCTATGTTACAAAAACTTTCCATGCAGTTTTAGACCCTTATTCGTCCTACCACTTTCATATAAAATCATCATTTCCCAACCCTTATTTTGCGCACACACTTGCTTTACCTTGTTCGTATTCTCCTCCTTTTCTATCTTTTTCACAATGTTCCTCTCTCTTTTCCCTTTTTTGCCTTATTCATCATCATAAAAGTGAGCTACGTACGTAATTTTAGTTTCAAATTTAGGCAGGAGCGAGGTTCCTGTACGTAGTACTCTTTTGTTGTTACTACAATTTCAACTACGTACCTCTCACCTGGCTAGTGCATGATGTCAGAAGATATGAATTTATCTGTAAATGGTCAGTCCAAGGTGCCTCCAGGATTCCGTTTTCATCCTACTGAGGAAGAGCTTTTGCAGTATTACTTGAGGAAGAAAGTAGCTCACCAGAAGATTGATCTTGATGTTATTCGTGATGTAGACCTTAACAAACTTGAGCCATGGGATATTCAAGGTAAATTTAAGCCTACAGCAATCTTTCCTACTTGATATGTCAAAACAGTTCATTTTCTCCTTGAATGAATCGTTTTTTTGTGCAGAGAAGTGTAAAATAGGATCTACGCCACAGAACGATTGGTATTTCTTCAGCCACAAGGACAAAAAATACCCTACCGGGACTCGAACAAATCGTGCGACTGCTGCCGGATTCTGGAAGGCTACCGGTCGTGATAAAGTGATACATAGTAATTTCCAAAGAATTGGAATGAGAAAAACACTGGTGTTCTACAAAGGACGAGCTCCACATGGACAGAAATCAGATTGGATTATGCATGAGTATCGGCTCGAGGACGATACTCATGACCCCAATGTATGTCTTTTCCCTAATAATTTGATTGCTTAATTAAGGGCCATTTTTAATTTCTTATTTTTGTGTTTATGTACAATGAAGCTTCTGGTAATTTTTTCTTTCCGCAACATTGGTTAATTTCAGCCATCAACAAAAAAACTCCTACGGTCTTTTGAGCATTATAATCTATATGCTCTTGTACAATACACTAAATTTGAGTTATATCTTAAAATGTCAATCTTGTTAAAATGAGGCCTTTATTTGTTGTGTATTTTGTTCTTATCAATATTTGGAGTGAGATTTACAATTAACATGCCCGTAAGTTGTGGCTCAACATCGATCTCGAAATTTAATTCTTCGTTATAGCTTTTGAACAAATTGTTTTGTTCATTTAAGTTTAATGGACTATGATACTATATTAAAACTTAAGTTTCAAAGTCAAAAGTATTACTGTATATTTATTTGATGTGTGATTTATCTTTAACAATATGGAACGCATGAGGCCTCGTTAAGGTAGTCGAGTTTTGTTTGATTATGGGATATTTTGATCACTAATTGCATATTTGAGAAGAATTTATAAGACCGTATGGAATACTTCAATGATAGAAAAGGTCATAATTATTTTCCCCCTTTTTAGCAGTATTTCAACTTATCATTCATGTCATATGTTTTCTACCTTTCCAATTATAATTCATTTTAAAAAAATTGCGAATCCAGGCATATAATCTAGTTGGGGATATGTCGCCCGAAGATGGTTGGGTGGTTTGCCGAGTTTTCAAGAAGAAAAATTACCACAAAGCTTTAGAGAGTAATTCATCCACTTCAATCTACTCAAGAAATAGTGTTACAGCACAGAATTCGAATAACGATGGCATTCTTGATCAGATACTTGTGCACATGCGTCAATCATGCAAGAAAGAACACGAGTTAATGATCGACAACAATAGCATCAACAATAATGAAGATGATGAAGACGAGGATATGCAATTTATCAATCAAATGAAATCAACGATTGACGATGAATTTCATGCTGGTTTTCTTCCCCTTCACAGATTGGATAATCCAACATTTCCATCACTTCTTAGCATTGAATCACCTTTCAGTACTGATCAAGATTGCAGCAGTTTCAAAGCAGCTTGTGAACAACCTATGGACTATATGCTAACAGATAACATTCAAACTTCTTGCACCAACCAAAATGGCAATTCTGTTGATGATCTGAAAACTGGGCCAACAGACTGGGTGGCGCTCGACCGCCTGGTGGCGTCTCAGCTCAATGGCCAGGCCGATACATCGAAGCAACTTTCTTGTTATGCTGATCCCAATGACAACTTCTGTTTTCCTCTCGAGGATCACGAGGTACAACGAACGAGACCAAACCAAGTTTCCGGGACTGACGCAAATTTTTGGACCTTCGCTTGATCACCACCTTCGCCATCATCTAATCCATTATCCCACTTGTCGGTGTAGCAGTCGATATATCTATTGTATTACTATATATTTTGCTTAGCTCCTTAAGTGAAATAATATGGAATATATCTATGCATACATATGCATGTTAGTCAATAACTTAATTGAATATCTTGTATGAGTGCCTTAATTCGTCAAACACAGCATCTTAAGTTTTCAATTGCAGCATCATTGTCTACGTACGTAGGAAGATCATTTGTACCTAAAAACATGTTACTCAGGTATTGCCTGAATTCGTTATGCTAATTTAAAAAAAAAAAAAAAAAGGTTCAATAATTAGATACACCACCCACATTTCAACTTTAAAGTAAGGATCAATTATCCTTTTCAATTCTGAGTTGGCTTTTCACATATTAATCATCAACTTGTTATCGTGCTCCGGATTGAAGAGATATGCGGGGGGTTCCACACAATTTTGCTTAGAGCCCTAGTAAAGATTCTAATGAAAGTTGGCATCACCTTTTAGAGATAAATAAGAATATTTGCTGTACTTAATTCAGCACGAGAATAATGAACCAACAATTAAAATTAATGTATAGTATTTTGTCTCTTTCATGTGTAATTCCATATTTAATGGAAGCCAAATACGTGACACTTCTATAATAATTTATCGAGTGTTGGCTTAATCCTTTCAAATTATGGATTTTATTATGGCATTAATTTGATATTTTGTTGTTTATCCTCCAACACACTCGTACATACGTACGCTATTTTACAATAATAGGCTAAAAACAAATTTTATTGTCCACCCAAACGAGTTGAGTTGACAACACTATCACTAAGTGACTTGTATCATCTTAAAAATTCAGGACCACACCTTATTTATTTATTTTTATTTTTTGTATTAAGGTAAATATGTTCCCAAACATTTTTGTACTTTCAAGGTTTTTTGTCGTGTGTTGAAGATATTTAGGATTTAATTATTTTATCTTGGAAATGTGTGAAGATAGCCACAAATGTGTGCACCAAGATAGATAAATAAAGGGAAAAAAGCCTCACATAGGTCTCTCTTCCTCCATTAATGGTTTATATGCGTTAAAAAAAAAAAAAAAAAAAAAATTTAGGTTAAGAGAGTAAAATAGAAATGTGGGGTATATTGTGTTGAGGCATGGATCACCGACAGAACCGTCCCTTGAAAGACAGTCGATCGAGAAAATTCACAACTGTTAAAATATTCGATGGTACATGCTTTGTTTGTGGGCTCTCGAGGTTGGAAAGCAACGCAAGACTCCATGTTAAAAGTCTCTCTCTAGTGCAGTTGTTAATCATGATTAAGAAAGACAATTAGGCCACAAATTTCTTCGTGTATTGTCCCTCTTTATTCTTCCCAATTTCACTTTCTTCTACCCAATGAAAGCAACTGCTTAACTCTAACCCGAAAGTTACAATCATTGGGAAAAAGTTACAATCTTAGCCCCTGTTTGATGGTCATTATTGTGTAAAACTAATGTTTTGAATAGTGTTTTTTGAAGAATATATGATAAAAAGTTTTTACTTGCAAAATATTTCATTATGTGAACATGTAATTGAAAATGAGTACGAGAAATAACTTATTTTGTTTTAAAGGAAGTCAAACAGGGCCTTTATAAGTTTAAAAAATTTCTTATTAGTAAAAATATTGTTATAATTTTGAGACAATATTAGAAACACCTCTTGAGCTTTATGACAACATCGGAGTCACTCCTTCCCAATTAAAAAATAACAGTATCCTACTTATTTCTAGGTTTGAGTATCATATTCACCCCTAACTACCTCTTGGCCATATCTCATCTAAAATGGTGTTATCGTACCTAAATTGCCCTCGTGAACTAAAATTAGTTATATAGAGCTCGTTTGATACCATTTAAATTTTAATCATATAAAATTACTTGTTTTGTTTACAAGTGTTATTATGTATTTTTACAAAATAGTTATTTGTAAGTACAATGAAGGATGATGTATTCAATTTGGATTTTTTTTTAATTAATTGAATGAATTTTGTAGAATTTAAAGAATTTTTATTGACGTTATAGAATTTATTTGACTTTGACATACGTCTATTTTAGGAAAAAAAAAAAATCTTGTATATAATGTTATATTTCTATATAACTTATTGTACATCCTGATTTTATTGAATTATTTATTTATTTATGCAATACGATGTAATAATATTTCGAATGGATAATGACCAAATGATGAGAATATACTCATGCCGATAATTTTTCAAAAGAATATAAAAATTATAAATCACCTCAATTAGGAAAATAGATAAGCAAAATACCAAAAATAAATTACAACATTTCAATACTATTTGATGAAATTAAAAAAAAAAAGTTATTAAAATACACAAGCAACCAATATATAAAAATTTAATACAATATTCTATAGACTTTTTAAAAATCTATAGAAGTCTAGATAAAATAAACTCCCCCTAAATATCAAATGATCAATATTCTTCTAATATATTAGAACGATTAATATATCAGATTAGTTTAACATTCTGATATATAATACGATCGCTATTTAATAATAAAATTTTTAGTGTGTGTAATATTTTAATAAACTATCATACACTTGTTTTAGCTTAAATTTTACTTGATTGTAATAAACATATTGATTTTGCTTTTGAATTTATAAATATGAAATTTTATTGATATATTTACATATGTAATAATTAAATTAAGTATACATAATACACAATTAACTCGAAAAACTTTAAATCATTTTAAGTTCAATTACTATAGTGTGCATATTGAAAGAATTGTGTGCGCACAAAAACTTTGACTATTACCTAATTATTAAGGAAACAAATTAAATTTTATCTTTTCTTTCTTACAAGTATTCTAGGTATATCAACATCATTTTAGATGAAACATGGTTTAAAGAGGTCACGAGCGCGTATAATACTAAAAACTAGACATAGGGGAAGTATGTGTAATTTTTTATAATGTGAGGAGAGTCTATGATATTGTCTCTACATTTTTTATTTTTATTTTTCATTACTTGTACATTCTTCTAATACGATGTAACTCCACAAGCCATATTAGAGCAATCCCTCCAAATCCACCTTAATACAATCTCTAAACCGTGTCCTCCTCAATCATATCTCCCAATATAATGTACTAAATATTCTCTTGATATTTTTAACTTGTCCCTTCAATAGCCATCATTATAATTTTAAAAGTCTAGGGGAATATCCATTAGACCCTGCAAGAACTTTGCAATTCAAGAGGTAGCCATTAATCTAAATTTTCAATCTCTATAATTTTGTGATCTATATCAACGCGTCACTAGTTTTGATTGAAAGGCGGATTTGAAACTCGAGCCATTTTTCCAAATAGAAATTGTACACGTATAGACCGTATTTACAGATTGATTGACAGAATGTCAACTGACAAAATTTCATTGAATTTGGGACAGTAAAACAAAGTTAAATCAATCAATTAAATTCTGACATCTCAACGCCGATAAATCCAACGGTACAAAAAATCCATACTTCCAAATCTCATCATTGAATCCAATGAGAGCACACGTGAACCGCAGCCACAACACCTGTGAGCTACTGTTGCAATTTGCAAGTTAGAAACATGTGAAAATGTGAAACATAAACCACCAATGATGCATTGGATTTATTCTCATTGGCACAATGACTTCTCACCAAAAGGATAAATCTGGTTAGGTGATGGGATCAATCAATGCACAAGAAACATCAAATAGGTACAAAAATGAGGTACCATACTGGAGGGTGAATAGCGCAAAATAAGGGAATTACTTGTCAAAAAAAAAAAAAAAATTATTTCAAGACGGGATTGGAGTGTCTCTGGGATATATGTTGGAGGTGAAGGCGGGCTCCATATCACTTTGTTAGGAATTGGAGATTGAAGAAATATTTTTGTGATATATTTCAAAGAGAGTAACGAGAATTTGATGAGAAAAAAATTTGAAATTATTAACACATGACAACTTAACATAACGTTATTGTACATTACTATGAAGCCTTATTTCACACATACACCAACCAGAATTATTCTAGCCAACACTCTATCAATGGCTTCTTTTCTGTAACATGTTCGGTTCAAAGTGCTGAAGCGGTTACTTCGCAGCCGTCGTGCACACAGGCTAAGACATCTTTGTAGTCTCTTGAAATGGTGAACGAATCATACACCTTTCCATCACTGCTCTTCTTGTATTCGAAAAGTAGGGATGAGTGGTTAGATGCTGTCAGTTTGCCAGAACCAAAATCATAATCCTTATAGAGACTCCAAGTGGTTTCAAGGGGACTGAACCAAGATAAATGGCTCCCTCCTCCACCAACAACTACGTGTATTGTCCCATTCATGGTGCCAGAGTAGTGCTTTTTTTTCCAGAATTCACACACTGATTCTGCATAAAAGAATTAAAGAAGCTTCGATATGAAGTAAAATTCAAGATCCAGTCGGAAAAAGTTAAAACTTTACCACTTAGATAAAGTTACGCAAACCTAATCAGATAAAAGAATCCTAGAGCATATGGAAACAAGGGCAACAATACTGCACAATATGAAAGACAATATTTTAACTTTTTTTTCTTCCTTGATCCCATCCAGTGAATCCAGCCAACCACTCCAAACATGCGACGAAGATTTACCTGGTAAAATGGGCAAGTTCTTTCATAATTATGAACATGGCCATAGAATGCAATGTCCACCTTGTACTTTCGCCAGAGCTTTTCTAAGCTTTCCCTTCCCATGGGCTCTGCAAATGAACCTTCTTCTCCATAAGATTTGTTAGAAGAATAATCAAGGACCCTATGAGCGGCAAAGATCAACCAAGGCTGTTTTTCCTCCTCTTGCTTGTGCACGGCAACGTTCGATAAACCTGTATTGCTCAGTCCCCTCTCTCCAATCATGCTCAGTGTCGCTATGCAGAAGTGGAGCATACCATAATCTGTTGAATACCTGTAAACGAAGTTTATAGGCCATTTTTTTCATCAGATATGATTAACATAGAATGCACAGCCTTGACAGCAAACATTTTTTTCCAACTTCAGGATTTTATAAAAATAATTATTAGTTACCAAAACTTAGATCTATTCTCTGCAGGAGCATAAAACATGGTCTCAGCTGGCACACCACATTCACCACCGAAATCTCAATTAGCATAAAAGGATCCTGTCCCAGGCCAATCACGCTCGTGATTGCCACTGTAGAATGAATTGTTATTACACATTGTATAAATCTGGCCAAGATAAAATGCTATATACAAATTAAAAAAAAAAAAAATAATAATAATAACTACAACACCACCACAATGTGCGATAATATACATGCACACCTTGCAATCATATAAAGGACAGTTGATGCTATGGGTTCCACCTGTGCTGTGAATTGGTCTCATTGTGAAATATAACCATTTGCATATGGGAGATCTCCTATATACAAAACTATGTCAAAATTCCTGATATCCTTGATGAGTTGATCGGTGGTATTCAAAGAGTCAGGTTGATAATTGCTATACTCATTTGAACCATCACATTCTACCTGAAAAATCAGCTAACTAAATTACACATGATGAGAATTTGTAAGGATTTCTAACATGCCAACCTCAGAAATAGATACCAAAGACACATGGAATTAATTTATATAATTCATAATAATCACACAATAGCTGAAGATGCCCATTAATTAGTCAGACCTCGTTCCTCAGAAGCAACTCCAAAATCACTTCATTTGACACGAATTTTTCAAAATCACTTCATCGTCATTCACTATTTTTTAGTTGGGAGAGAGGTGAAAGGCACACTTTTTTTTTTCAAAAACTAATGCTCAATATTTGGCAACAAATCCTCTAAGAAACTTGCATGTATGAAACCAGGCTAGCGCCAGCTAACTGTTCTTGCAGGTACGTCTGCAAGCTAATTTGAGGATCTTTATCAAATGCAGTCCATTCATAATATTGTTTTATGTTTACTAAAATCTATATGTATCTTGAAAAAGAGAGCATCTTATAGATTTAATTAACATTCGTTCCTTATCGTTAGACCAAGAGATGAAATGCCAGTAGATTCAGGGAGAAAACATAGCCAACAAAATAAAAGACAACATAGCCAACAAAATAAAAGACCCTTTAACTAAATATTTTGAGTGATCCAATAATTTACATTCCGATCCAACAAACATAAGTTCCAAATTTAACAAAGTGTGCAGAAGAAAATTTCTTCATGGGTATCATCAGTTGAACAACCAAACAACACCTTCGAAAACCAGAACTTGTGAGTAGTTAAAGTAAGCCTTATGAGCTTATTTACCCCTTTTATACCTTTAACCAATTACGATCTCATAGAAACACTTTCTGTCTGAATTTATAACACTTATGGTAGAAAGAACTTGTTCATAGAATTAAATCATACTGCACATGCTGTTTTGCTCAAATGTTAATCCTCCAGCAGCTGAGAGCTTTTGTTCTTGACCCTTCCAACCCCGTTCCACGAAAGGAATGGCTTCATCTATATTATATCCACTTCTCTATGTCACTGTCATCAGCTGATTGCAATTTATGTGAAGAAAAAGAAGTACAGTAGTTCAATTCTGCAAAAGAATAAGGTCTAACAAGACATTATTGGCTTGTTTGGGTGCAATAGTGGATATAACTAGACAATACAATAAATAAGATTTTAAATTCTCTTTTTTACTCAACAATACAATCCAATTCTCTCGGCCAAACATGCTACAAGTGTCACAAAGACAATAATATGCAATTACACAGAATTCAGGTAAAAAAAATTTGTAATCAACAAGGTAGCAGCGAATCATCTAACTTCCATAAGGTACAAGTCAAGTTTGAGCTATACAGGATGTAATAACGTGTGAAAACATAATTATTGACCAACATCAGTCCAGATAACTTACTTCATCCCAAGATTTCCCATGAATGAGACGAGGATAAACTGGTGCTTTAGGATTTGCAAAAGCTATGAAATTTGATATTGCTTAGAGTTTTGGCTGCAATGGAATTTGATGGATTTAGTCCATGTTACAGTGCCAACGTGCCATCATTCCATACTAATTAGGAAACAGGATAAAAACTAAACATAAACAGTTATCACAGCATGAATGGAAAGAAAACATAAGCCATTTAAGCGCATGTTTGCCTGTGCTTAAAAGCTTCTTTTTTAAAAAGTAACTCTCAACTTCATTTACAGAGGAATATCATGTTCTAAGAAGGAACGATATTATAAACTCGTTACGTACCCGTATCCGATATGTATACAAGCTTCAATATTCTCCGATACGTAGTAGATACTTTTTTTAAACTATTTTATATATTCTTATATTTTTTAAATTTTCGATACGTATTTTTTAACTATTTTATATTTTTGTATGATTTTCGATATGCATCCGCTATGTAATTTTACATTATGTTAATAACTTATTGAATATCAATAATCAATAATATTTGTTAAAAATACAAAATTAGAGTTTTAAAATGAACTAGACATTTTATCGGAAATGCACAATATTATTTAATCTTTCAATACATATAAAACTACATTATTTGATCCTATCACTAATAGATATAACAGAGATTCAAAGACTTGGTGACTACTTCATGGTTCACATGTACCTTTGCTACAAAACATTACTTTGAAACTTGTTGTGCAACATTCTTCTTCATCTCGTGCTCAAAGAAATTGGAGCATGTCATAAATCTACAAATTTTCATTTATAACAATGTGTATCAAGAAAACTAGATATCTATTCAAAAAGAGAATCCAAAATGTGGGACATTCTCGAAGACTCATTTTATACTCTCAAAGATATTGGACTGCTTGAGGTTGCTAATATATCATTAGATAAGCTAGAGTTGAAAAATGTTATTTTTAATGATAATAAACTAATTAATTCGATGATGTTGAAGAAAATGAAGTTTTAACAATTAGTGATTAAGATAAAGTATTTTAGTATTTTATTTTATTATACTTTCATTATCGTGCTTCTATATTAATATTTTTTTATATTGATGAAATTATGTTGAATTCTATAACACGTATCGGCGTATCCTAATTTTTTTTTTTTTAAAAGTCGTATCGTATCCGAATTACGTATGCATATCCATGCTTCTTAGATCATGTTGATCCATGATCAAAGGACAAAAGTATCGTTAAGATCCAAGACAGTCCAACAAATGCTAGCTTAGAAGTCTGAAAATTTTAAATAAAGCAAAGAGCTCGCATAGTTACATTGCCATCACTTTCACTGTCACAAACAATAAACGCTAACTAAAAAAAGAATAGAGAGATTATGTGAAATGGAACATGTATGAATAATGAAAAGTTGCTTACTTTGAGCTCAATATGAAGAAAGCTCGCTTGAATGGAGGCATACTAAAAGCGAGTGTGATTTTATGGATTGCAATCTTTGATAAAGGCTGTTCTCCAATAGTACCAGCTGAACTACCAACTACACTTTTCAAATGACTAAAAGCAGCAGTACAATGGAAGTTCAGTAAGAGGCCCAAAATCAACACCACCACTCTTCTGTCGTTCTCCATGGTTTATTTAGTACACTGGTTAACAAGAGAAAAAGAGAATTATTCTGATGGTGGAAATTTCCTATTGCTTGGTACTTATTTATAGCTGGAACTAGGGTTGCAAGGTTTAGATGTGTTGGTGAATTGAATAATACTATCTAACATTGGGTTGAACACCAATTTACATGCTAGCATATATAGGTCCTATAAAATGAGCCATAAATTCTAGTATTTAATTGAGACTGTGAATTAATGTCACGTGCTATCACCTAGACTCGTGTGAAACACTACTAGTTCTAACTAGCAATACTCGGTGAATTCGTTACGCCTATATTTTATAGTGCACACACCTGGCTGCATGGCTCCATATTACTTGGCTGGCTTTAACAAGATACTGGTGACCTCTGTTCAATGAAATCCTACAAGCGTATGAGATCGTTGATAAGTAATAATGCAGTGAGAAAAGTATCGTTTCACAGGGAATAAACTTTAAATGTATTAATCTGTTATCAAATTCGAA
>CAIGRN010023215.1:0-18793 GCA_903798345.1 Fraxinus anomala
CACACATTTTGATATACAACGTGTGTCCCCATATATGTTGAAAATATCCAACATTCGGAACCATCGTTGCAGTGAATTTGGAATCAGAAATTTCTTGATTATCTGTTCAACAGACTAAATGGTTATTTGATTTTTGCTTAAAAAGTTGATAAAATATAAATTAAAGTCAACAATAATCACTGGATTCATACATTTTATCAAATTTTCAATCACAAATTTGATCAATTTGTTTTATTAAAAAATCTGATTTTTTTAAAGACCAAGCAGGACTATACCCTTTTTTGGCTTTGCTAAAAAGTAATTTTATTTATTCAATTTCAATCATATATTCATAAATATTATTTATTTATTGTTTACACAATTGGCGGGATCCATTATTATTGCTTTTGAAAAATGTTACTTTTATACATTTTTGTTGACATTACAAGAATTGGCAAGTGTTGATTGGTGAAAAAAATATCAAAAATTTAAACTGTTTAATGATGTATTGTCACATGACAAAGTGTAAAAAATGATATTAAAGATGATGTACGTGTAGCTTGATTGAATTCCTTTATATATTTACTAATACTATTTTTTGAGTGTTATTTTTTTTTTAATTACACATTTTATGAAATTTATAATTTTTATCGACTTTTCAATCGTATGCATCAATTGTTTTTTAAAAAAAAATTACTAAAAAAATGATAATGATTTATAGTGCGTCTAGGATAAGGGGCTCGATCAATGAACCATCTTTGGATTGGGCCTGTCTATGATGGACTACTTTTATCAGTAGTTGAGGTTACTAGAACAACTTAGAATGGGCCCATTAAAGATGGACTATTATTAATGGGCTCCAAAGCATAATGTTAATGAAATGTTTGATGTAGCAACATGATGTTATTGGTGACATGTAATTTATTAGTGGGTTAATTTAACACATTTTATTCCCAAATCACAAAAGCGCATCATGCAAGGGGAAAACTCGTTTTTGCTAAATAGATTTTCTTTTCCTTAAAAAAACTAGAATGTATTGAACCCTCGGTTTAATAAATACTTTATAGAATATCACGTGCAAACTAATAAATATTTGATATACAAGCAAATCATTAACGCTTGAATAAACAAAGTACGCCTATACTCACCTAAGGGCCTAAGAGCTTGTTTGGTGCAGTCAAAATTCGATTAAAATTAAAAATATAATCGTTATTGGATCTCACTCGTCTAATAAAAGTCAACAATAACAGTTAGTTTTTTAATTTTAATCCAATTTTAATCTCTACCAAACACACCCTAAATTTATGATGTCCCTAAGTGCAATTTCAAACTTGCAAGGGTGTCACCAAAACAAATTTCAAAATTTATAAAGAAAAATGTTCCTATCAATGGATTTGGGATCCTTTAATTGATTCGTGGCAGACGTTTTACGACCACACGAATGCAATTTAAAACATAATCTTAGTCCACGCTCAAAAAGTAAAGGTCCATGTCGTGCATACGTGTCAAAACCAAGTCCCTCTTGGCAGACAACAATTGGCCACCAGAAAATCCCCTCCCAACTTTCAAAGGTGGCTACTCCTCCTCACTTCCAAGTTTTCGGGCCAAATCCCACTTGCCTCGATTCATCATCTAATATCGAGCAACGCTATTCATCATTAATCATGATCATCATCCGCAACATTTAAAGTCCCCAAAAGCTTTTTACCAAAGCTAACCTCATATATTTGTAATTCTTCTTTGTCTAATTGTCACAAAATCCTAAATATCTGCTTATTTTATTATTAATTAAAAGACCGAAATCTGTCGATCTCAGGTAGTTGGGATTTCTCTTTTTCTAATTTATAATTGAGTTTATGCATGTAATTATTGCATAACTACTTGCAAGAGAAATATGATCTTTCCCTCTCTTTCTCCTTCTTGAGTAAGACATGTTTCACGATTAAGACACACAAGGGTAATATGCGTTTTATTGTCGTGATCATGATTGATCTTATTTTGTATTTCTTAGTTGAATACAACAACTCAAGGGCGAGAACAAAATCACCCATGGCAAGGTAATACTATTTCTTTTTTCTTTTTTCTCAAGACGGATATAACAATTCAACAGAAAAATAATTTTTCGACCTGTGAAAAAACCCAAGAAGATATGTTAGATTGATTATTTCATAGAGGATCATACATACTGCAACATATTTAAGTAACTATTTGCGTCTTATGCATATAATTAGTTCAAATTATCAAGCTATTAAACTACAAATTAAATATAATTTTAGTGGACATTATTGAGTATGATTGGACAATATAATGAATAAGATTTTAATTTTTTCTAGTTCTTAGTAATGTTTAGTGTGTGTGTATATATTTTTTTAGTTCTTAGCAATGTTGAGTATATTGCCTTTATCAAATATGTTGTGAAGGTAAATTATAAATTGTTAAACATGCTTTAAATAATCAAGTAACTTGCAAACTACCATTTAAAACACCAAATATTTGACCCTTCTTCTTGAATCTTCACTTGGTCCTACAATAGATATGCATCTATCTATAGAACAAGAAAGAAATAATGTATTTTTGTCACTACATACTTGCGTGTTCTTTTTGATCAATATGCTGTGTTAGTATGTAATTTTTATGCTTTGTCCGATTATTATACCTTTTGTCATTTTCTACTTATGTGGTTCTTTCCTCGTTCACGTGATTATTTTACACTATTCATGTCTTGTAGCGTGTAAGAGATGTGAAACTCCTTGTAAAGTAAGGTTAAAGAAGGAAGGGTTTCAAATTGGCAGCTTCAAACCTTTGGTAAGTGCCCCTGGGTGGTCCAAGGATTGAATGCAGAAAATGTCCATTTCTCTTTCACAAAGATATTTTAATGGAATGGAACACGCCAGTTAGAGTCAAAAAGATTGTGTGGTTCAAGATTTTTTGTTGCCACCATTTTGATACTTGAAAGCAAAGATGTCTGATGCTAATATAATTCCTTTGAATTGGTGTTTCACTCGAACTTATTCTAAAAAAATCGAGATAAAATACTATAACACACATGGATTTATTGAGAATAAGATGCAATGAATATATTTCTTAGTTGACTCAGGTTCAGAAACGAGAAATCAATGGATGAAGCATGTGGTAAAGCTAAAACTAGCAACATCTTTGTCACAAGTCATTCAAGAAATCTGAAAAATATATCCTCTTAACAACATTGAAAATAGATTGATATGCTTTGATTGGGACTTGGACCAATGACTCTTTTTCAACTTTATCTAGAAGATGGATCTATAAGCCCCCTTTTTTTAGTGCAAATAATTGAGTGAAATTTATTTAAGCATTGTTTGATTTGAAAATAGGATTGAAGATATGTTCTTTCAAAATTAGTTTGAATCAAGAGAAAAAAATGTTTCAAGTTTAAGCCCCTGTTCGACACCCATTTTTTATTCATTATATTTCTTTCTTTTTTTTTTTTTCCCTTTCTTCATTTCAACCACACATTCTATCAATAAAATAATATTACACATAAATCCAAAAATTCTCCTTACTTTTTAATCACACAATCTTCCATCAATTACTATTCCAAAAATTATTTTTCAAACAAAATGAGTATCAAACAGGGGCTAAATTGGTATTGTTAAGAGAAATTGTCATAAAAAAATAATCAACATATAAGAGTTATCCAGAAAGACAACGTTTTAAAATGAAACTCCAAGACTCTATATGATATCAAAGTTCAAAAATCTTTGACGAATAATTCAATTTGCATAAAGTTAAAATGAGCAATCATATTTTAAAATTGTTGTTTTCAAACGAGCTACCATCTGAGCATATTAAGGACAAAGTTGGACACTTCAATATGAAACAAATAGTCAATATAAGGATTTGAGCTTCTGCTTTTGATTTTGAATTTTAAAGATAGAACCCTAAAACTCAATATTGTTTTTATTTATAACGTCTTCTTTGAAATTGAATTATCAAAAGTG
The DNA here is from genome assembly GCA_903798345.1 of Fraxinus anomala. NCBI lineage: Eukaryota > Viridiplantae > Streptophyta > Magnoliopsida > Lamiales > Oleaceae > Fraxinus > Fraxinus anomala. Next base: position 3,957 of record CAIGRN010023215.1, read on the forward strand.
TAGTGGTGAAGATTTGAATGAATAAATTCATTCAAAACATTTTCAAGGGACAAAAATTAAATGGAATCTCTAGAAGCATTTTTCCTTTCATCTCTTATACTCATCCCTACTAGCGAAACAGGCTCATTTTTGTCTTAATCAAAATAATATGATTTTATGATGGAACATCAAATTAATAAAGGTACCAACAAACCTTTATGATATGGTGATTCACTAGCTCCCAAAAATTTTCAACTTTCCACCTTGATCTAAATTAATTATAATGGTATAAACCAACTTTTGCCACAAAAAGAATCTTTAAACAAACCCTTTATCCATTCATTTACCCCCTCATTTTAGTTATAGATCATTACATGCTGAGATGGATCCACCTCAACATATAATACCATCTTCAGCCAAAAAAATCTTTTCTAAACTTGGTTTGGAGGATAAAGATGATCACTCGTTCTGTAATAAGTATCTTAAAAGTAAATTCGACTTACTTTTAAGCACGTCCAAAATATTCCTTATATTCTTCGAGCTCAAGAGAAATACTCCACTAAATATCACGTGCTTTTATTAACTAAAAGATTCACAATCCCTTCTTCCTCTTGTGGCATGTTCGGTAGGAAACATTTGATAATAATACTGACAACGTATAAGAAGAAAAATAAGTTTAAATCTTTTTTGTTATCTGAAGAAGTACTGTGTCTTGAAAATGCACTTGGGGCTCAAGAAGAACATCCTATGCAATCCAACAAATGTGGGATTTTATTGAGAGCTAAAGAAACAATTTTCCAACCTTAATAATAAGTTGACAGACTTTCTTAGAACATAGATTTTCTAAGTACAATGTATCTTGTTGAAGGAATTCAAGTCTCATTGTGTGGAAGATACAGAAGTCAAACTTTTTTAGCTGTGACTATGTAGTGTCAACTGTTTAACAAAAGTAGAAAAAGAATACACAAGCACATGGCTTGAAGGAATATCACATGCATCTTTTTAATTTGTTCTCTTTTGTGATTATGATCAAATATTCTTTCTAGTTTTGATCTCATAACACATAGTATGTTTGTTTTATATGCCTATTTTTCAATATTAGAGGTCATAAAAGTCCTTTTCTACGATTTTATTTTTCTATATTTTAGCTATTTTAAATTAATCCATGTACCACAATGATTTTATTTATAATCTTTATGATGTATACGTTTCAACGATGGTCTTTAAATGAAATAATTGATTTTAGAAAGTATTTTGAAAATAGTATTGTTTTGTTTTACTCGTTTCCAAAACTATGTGTTTACATGTTTCAACATATATACCACCTTAATGGTGAAGCATCATAAACAAAAATCATCACCACCGTTTACTCATTCACAAATGTTCAAGGGCTGAAATATTATTCTTGAGAAGAACAATTATTTAATGGCCGAAAGTGAATATTAGCCCACGAAGTCTCCATTCTTGACCAGTGTTAAAGAGAAGAGACAAATTAATATTAGTATTAGCCCGCAAAAGTCTCATTTCATCTATTTATATATATTGTTTACACACATAACACAGACACTTCAAGTATTAAATCCTTCTTCATGGCTGCTCTGAACAACCCATTTTTCTAATAAAATAAATAACCATTGTGTGTTATACTGAACCTTTAACGTGTCAAATATGCACGACTTTTGTGTGTGAAACAGACCAGGATGGATCCTTCCCAATTCTTGTTGTTGGTTGACTTAGAGTCAAAAGCCAAGCAAATTTGTATCCTTCAACTGTTATGGTCAAACAATGGAAGGTTCTTAAATTACTTGCCAATTACTTCCCTATTTAATAATTGACTTTTTTTTTTGGTAAGTATGCATTAATAATCATGACACGTGATTTTGAAGTTGAATAATGTCATGGCAGTGAGTGCCATTTAGTGCAATTTTCTCCTCCAAATAAGTCAGCTTGTGGCCTTGTGTATCTGATGACTTCATGTGCAAGGATTTCAAGATTGTCAACAGCAGAAAACGAATGTAGCTTAGCATAAATTTGCTACACAAAAGAGTAACTCTATATTTACGGTACATGAACGATTTACTTAAATCTTGAAGTTGTAGTGAGGGACCTTGACGTGTAAACAAGCATCTAATGTTGAGAACATCGATATTTTATAGACTTATTTCAAAAAGGGTGATATGAACCATTGTTGATTTTTCCTCATCAATCGAAGTCATTTTTTATATGTTTTTAATAAACGCATGGAATTTACAATATCTTAAGATAGACATCTATGTTGGCCAACCACCCCTTTTCGTGTACATTTTTTCTTTCATAGTTTATTACTCTACAATGATTCCTGAACTTTGTTTAGGTTGTTGCTCGCTCACTATCATTGAGTACTTGAACAATAGTATCTATTTGTTTTTCTCGAAGAAAACAAAACACTTAGTTTATCTATAGTTTTCTTTATGCTTCTTTGCCACTGTTACAAATTAAAAGTTAGTTAAAGTTTATGAGCAAAATGATGAAAGTAAAATGTAAATGGATTCTCTTTCAAAATTAGTCCTTCGAGACTATCAAACTCACCGTGCATATTAGTAGCCCCATTACAACCTTGTCTGAAAACTATTTATCAATCGAGCATTAAGTGAGAGAATTCCCGACGACAAACTTGTTCAATGCCTATGAAACATTTCTCATTTACACGAGTATTTTTTAATACAACGTCATATTTGAGCTCCATTTGTTTTAAAACTCATTTTCAATTACATATTCTTTTATAAAATAATTTTATATGTAAATCTAAATTTTTTTCTCTAACCACACATTATTCAAATAATTACTATTTCAAAACCTATTTTTCGAGGAAAAAAAGAAGGAGGGGCTCAAACATGGATTACAACTTTGAGGAAAAACATATAATAATGGTTCCAGGTGGGACCCAGGCGTATTGACTAGAAAAGAAAAATACAAGGGAATGAAGGAAGATGCCCAATATCGAAAGGAGGAAAATGTGCAAAATATTTCATTGAAGGAAAATGAATATTTTGTAAAGGAAAAATAATAGGAAAAGGTGAAACTTACCAATGTGATGGTGAATCTATGGTGCAATATATATTCTACACCAAGGCCGAATCTTCCACACACGAAATCACCACCAGAAAGTTTGGTGAAGAGAAGAGGAAAAAAAAAAAAAAAAGGCCAAAAGAAAGGAAAAAGAAAAAAAAAAAAAAGGTAGAGAGACGCAATGAAATGGAGGGAGTAAGCATATCGATCATAATAATGTTATTTATGGTTAGTAGAGATGCATCATCAATTAGGTGACAATCGACTCTCTTCTTCATGACTCATACATTAAAGTGTATTTCAATTTCATTGGACAATAAATAAGAAAATCCATTGCCACCTAACTGTTGATATATCTCTACTAATGATAGATAAAACTACTCGATTGATTACCACATCTATATATACATGATTAATCCCATAAACACCTTAGTGAAAAAGGAGACCAACTTATAAAATTGTTGAGAATTATAAATCATAATTATATTCTACCGAGAACAATTAATTTGAAAAAAGAAAAATAAGCAATCAAGAACACACAAGATTTAGATTTATAAAGATTCGTCTCAATGTGAGGCTACATCCTCTTCCGTCGCTGTGGTAATTCATTATTTTGAAAAATATATTTACAAATAAAATCGCATACATATCTTTTCTAATTAACCTCCCTTTCTTTCTTTTTGATGATAATAATAAAGCCTAGGATAACTCCATATTTGTAACATAAGTTATGACAAAATTGATTTTTACAAGAATACAAATTTCTAAATAGTTTTTAATGAAAATATTCCTAGTAAGTGGTAAAATTGTCTTGTTGAAACTTCATTGTAATTAAAATGTGGATATCAAACAATAATTGTGGTGCAAATATAATTATTCAAATTAAAATGATGAATATTTCAAGAGTGAAAACTCGAAATGTTGAGGTAAAAAATGAATGTCATTGTCTTGTTGAAAAAAATCCAAATGTCAAGCAACCAGTTTTCTTTATTAGGCATTTTGAAAGTTTTTAACAAGTTAAGACATGTTTTTTACAGTAAATTTAAAATTTCAATTATGGTTGAATAATTGTTTTCTTACTTATTTTGAAAATAATTCTAACTTTATTTTATAAACTGAAATCTTAAAGGGGCCCTGTACAAAATATATAATTCCAAAATTTCAATTATGGTTGAATAATTGTTGTCCATTGATTTTACTTGAACATAAAATCAAGATTCGAGTGGAAGCAAACAAGAAAAAGAGATATTTTTTGAAAGGATGAAATAAAATATCTCATTATACAAGATCAAATGTGCATATAAATCAAGATAATTGTATCATATATCGCCCACAGAATACTGCACATGTATAATGTGTTTTATATATATATATATATACACACACACACACACACACTCCAAAAAAAAAAAAAAAAAAAAAAAAAAAAAACCCCAAAAAAAAAAAAACAAAGTCACTTAAAGCGGTTTGGAATTTTTTCATACCAAACTAATTCAAATCATTTTTTTTCGATTTAGTTCGATTTAAAATCAAAATTTAACAAAAAAAAAAAAAAAACCCCAACAAGAAAATGGATTTTTCAGGCCAGCCCAAGACTAAATCTGCAGCCTCTGATGATGTGGAAAGATTGAGCTTGGAGTCACAGATCCCTGAACTATCTAATCCCACAGGCACTAAATTAGAAGGATATCGATAAGTATGTCAATTGATGTACGAGTGGAAGGGCAAGGATTAAAATGTCAAATTACAACACCAAGAATAAGAATGAGACAAAGGGAACAGTGATGGAAAGTGGAATAAGAGTTTAATGGGGAACATGATAAGAAAATTTGATTACTCCTAATCCTGTAGATTTCATTATTCTAAATCAATTTGTTTCCTAAAAATTGTCCACCCCCTGTTTATTTGTAGCCATGGCATGATGACAAGGTGGTGGTGATTGCCAGTACGTGGCCGTCCAACCTATCATGTCCGGCTTAGTGGCACTTCGTCAACTTGTCACCTTATCATAAGCTACCATGCGATCTCCAAACAAGCACCCTTATGCCGTTTAATTGGTAATGTTTACTTTCACAAATATATACATATAGTTAGAGACAATTTATTTATACAGTTAAACCTGGAATTTGTTGAAAATAAGATTCAGTGCACGACAGATAATAGCTCACGTACATGACAAATTTTGTTTCGATAACACGTGTATTTCTATTTCTATTTGTTTGAAGTTTGTTGTATACACATTCCAGAATATTACAGTTTGTTGCATTTAAAAAATGATCACTTCTTGAAAAGTTATAGGGTTTGACAAGAAAAGGTGGCAGAAAGGTCCTACAAGTAACTTTTGATGATAAATGGCCTAATCCTTAGTTATTTACCATAACCTTTTATGGTTTGTTTATTAATGGTCGGCCTCCTTCTAGAAAACATGTAATCAAGATTAGGTTTTTACCCACAAAAAAATGAATGAGAGGACTAGGTTTACCAATTTTTTTTTTTTTTTTTTTTTTTTTTTTTTTTTTTCACACTACTGCAACAATTAATCTTAGGAATTGAGCACAAAATCTATTCCAAATATTGCACTCACAAATATTATAATGCATAACCGGAATCTTGATTGAGACACTGATGGCAATCTTACCGTGCTTTGTTGTCTAATACAATGGCTTTGCTTTATTTAGTTTGGGGGTCCCAATTTTCTGCAATTTGTTTGAAAAAATATGAAGGCCTTGGGAAATGGCAAATAGATTGCATATTTGATTTGTTTTCAAGATTATTTGTTTCCCACGTTGGTTTCTTTGAATAACAGTTTTGATCTGATTAGGGTCCATCATTGCACATGGTTCCATGTATAGAATTTTATTTGATACTCATTTCAGTCCAATTCTCGAATTTTTTCGAATTGAATAAGATTATTCTCACCTCTAAATGACACATTTTTCTAAATGGCACATGAATCTCCATAACAAAAGAAAGGTGGGAAACAAACATGGTAGATTTGTTTTGGAAATATTTTCTTGGGGTCCATCCATGCCCTCTCAAAGACAAGCAAGAAATCACATCAACTCCATCAACAAGAATTAAAGTCCTTAATTAAACAAGGTAAAGGTAATCATATCAAACATGTTCACTACAACGTGAAACAAAAAAAATCATTTTTTGTTGGTCCAAACCATGTCATCCTTTAGGCAAAGAGAAGACTTTCGGTGTCTTCTTCAGCGTGTCCACTGCACAATTAATCAATGAATATCTAAACTTCGACCATTTAAAATTTCAGAGGAATCGTTGAACATGTTTTAAGGAATTAGGCCATAGACGAGGTCCCAACACAACCAATAGGGAAATAGCTCTTAATCCAAGAAAGCAGGAGTCCTTAGGAAGTTCACGTGTCATATGGACCTCTTTTGGCCAGCCAATCCTTACACCCAATCTGCAGATTAGATACGCAATGTTTGCTTTTTAGACAACAATGGCTGTCAGAGGAATATACATAAAAATCCAAGTGATGAAGACAAAGTTGAGCCATACTAGTGATTGTGAACAAACTAATGCTAGCCAGTTAACACATTCTATATATGGCAACCTAATCCTTAAAATGGTATATTAGGAAGGATCTATAAAAATTTTGTGTTTCATGAAAAAAGTTGGGTGGAATGACTCTCTCTTTTTGAAAATGATTATAATTATTATTTCTCTATTATTCAATTTTGATTTTCGAATGATCAAATACTAAAACTGAAATTTTGAGTATCTGTTAAATGTATTTTGTACATTTATTTAGACAATTAAATTTGAGTATTTGTTAGTACTTTGGATGAGCTATAGCTTAATTTTGTGTTAATTATGTTTGTTAGGTTGAGTTTAATGCAAATTGATGGATTTGAAAGAAATGAACGAAAAATGTGTGAAAACGAAGGAAATCCAAAATTTGGGGACTAAAGTGTAAACATCCAATAGTTGATTCAGAGCACAAAACGATGATTGAATATCATATATGATCAATTGGATGCAAAAAAATGAAGGAAATCCAAAGTTTGGGGACCAATGTGTGAACATCCAATAGATGATTCAGAGCACAAAACGATGATTGAAGATCATATAGGATCAATTGGATGCAATTGGAGGTCAAATGAGTGAAATATAGTGGAAGCATTTTCACAAATTAATTTCTAGCCGAAAAAAGATATGCTCCAAATTTTTAGCCTCAACTTGAGACCATTTTTCGGATAGCAAACGTACGAATTGGAAAAACTGTATTTTTAGAAGAATTGTATTAATTTGAATTACCTTTCCAACGAATACGTGTAGAGAAAGTTATGATTAAAATATTGAGAGCTGTTCAGGGACAAAGAGAAGCGACGTGCACGTGCGGGCAATTTCTGGGTATGAACGGCCCAACTTTCTAATTTGATCCAAATTCTTATGGACATCAAATTCAACCTACTATTTAACCTACAAGGGGCAGCGTGAATGAGGAGAAGATATAAAATCCTATTTTTCACTACAAGAAGGAGACTAGCACAAGATTACAAAGCAATCAACACGAGATTGAAGATTCAAAGTTCGGGTTGAAAATTATCAAAAAAGAAATTGATTTTTCACTTTTCATTAATTGTTTTTCATTTTGGATGATATTTTTCCAAATTTTTTGTGTAATTTACATAACAATATGCTATGCTAGTTATTTTCATGTATTGGATGAAAATAAATCTTTTTATTCTTTATTTTTAATTTAAAACGAGTAGTTAGTTTTCTTGTTTAATTTTGTATGCGTAATTTTATTATTTGATTGTTTGATCACCAATTAAATATATAGTTAATTGTTATAGTGTTGGGAGACTCACAATAAGTCTAAAACACTGCTTGATTAACATACGTGCAATATATATTATGAATAATGTTTATTATGTGTACACGCTAAGAGATAATTGTGAAATTAAATGCATTCTATTCATTCGAATTCGGACTAAGAATAGATTCGGGTCGTGACTAGAATAAATTTAATTTGTCTTGAAAAAGAAAATTAATTACAATAGAATTATCGATTGTAAAAAAATGCATGAATGATACTAGCGACGTAATTGAGAATTGAAATAAATAATAATAGGTGGATTTGTAATCCAATACACTCATTCCATATAAATACAAAACTCGAATTTTAAAACTTTTCGTAGAATAATTTAGAATAATACAACCACAATTCTATTTTGTTTGCTTACTTTGAATCTGAATAAAAACTAATACATTTGATTGAAATTTATTCTCTGTGAGACAATACACGTACTCATCACGTATTACTTGTCAACGATCGCGTACGTTTGTGGGTTTTGCACAAACAGTATCGACAAGAATCATGTTAATATTGGTATTATAACATTGTGATTTCTATACGAGTCTTATCTTGTGTGATAATGGTAGTCGATTATTTATTCAAGTAATCAGGCTGATTAAGTTGACTACTTTGAAATAGTGTTAGAATAACTTAACTATTGTATTTTTCTCACTTTTATTAGTTGGGTACAACAAGCTTTGACATAGATGACTAAATTAAACTAAATAAACACTAAAACATGACTTCAACTTCTAAGAAATGTAATCACCAAATAAAACACAAAGCAAAGGAGAAGGTGACTGATTAAAACGTGCAAGCGAACACGTGTGTACGTAAATAAATATGTTAGATAATCGATTCATTGTCTTATTCTTTAGATCTTGTTCATCATTAACATCAAATATCGATATCTTTTCTCATAGTCTCTCTTGTAAATCTGATAGGCAAAATATGATCTTGTTCATCATTAAGATCAAGTATCGACATCTTTATCTCACACTATATTTGGTGAATCTAATGAGCATGATCAACAAAGGATAAAAAAATGGAATACAGTATAAAGCACATTTCCTTCCTTTTTATTATTAAAACGAATTATTTTTATGAACTTTTCCAATGAAAACCCCTAAATTTATTGGCCACTTTGTGAAAATTGAGAAGATCTATGAAATCTCTCTTGCTTGTGACTTTTTTGTTCAACTTGTTTTATGTGATGGTTTTCTCTTGCAAACATAAAACCCCAAAAGGGAGAAACTAAAAAGAAAATCTTGAGAAGTATCCACCCAAATAAGCAGTCTTCATACAGAACCATAACATAGAAGATAAGTTGACTCTGCAACCCAAAACCATCTATTTAAATTCCATCATCAACTCTTTCACCTCTGCCTCTTCTATATATCAAATTTAGAGTTTTGTTACAACATAACAAAGCATCACAAAACATGAAATTCCCATCCAAAAACAACAATATTCTTCCCAGCAGAAGCTTCACAATTTTGTTAATAGGCTGCCTGGTTATAAAACTAAGCCTATGTTTCTCTAGTTTTCCATCTTCTCTCAAGACACTAAATGTTGAAGGGCATTTCAGTTTTGACAACAACGAATTTGCAGCCAGAGATTTCGGGAACCGGTTCCGGTTCCTTCCTTCGGCAGTTCTGCACCCAAAGTCAGTATCTGATGTTGCCACCATTATAGAGCATATTTGGCAAAAGGGTCCTGGTTCCAAGCTGACTGTTGCAGCAAGAGGCCATGGACACTCACTCCAAGGCCAAGCACAGGCACCACAAGGGATTGTAATCAACATGGAATCACTCAGTAGGCAAGAAATGAAGGTCCACACTGGGCGATTTCCTTATGTTGATGTCTCAGCTGGCGAGTTATGGATCCATATCCTGCATGAGTGCCTGAAATTTGGGTTAGCACCAAAATCTTGGACAGATTACTTACATCTAACAGTCGGTGGTACTCTGTCCAATGCCGGGATCAGTGGACAGGCATTTCGACATGGCCCCCAAATCAGTAATGTCCACCAGCTCGAAGTCGTCACAGGTTTGTGTGAGAAAATAAAATTAGGGATTGGCTTAAATTTGATAATTTTGATTTGATATTATTGAATCCAATTAATTTGCTAGATTACCCTGTTTCCATGAAGGATCATTGGAATGTATAGGTCATCGAATTTGAATTTATCAAAAGAAAAATACATCAATCTTGTATCTTTTTTTCACCAATACACTGAATTTATTGCAGGAAAGGGAGAAGTGAGAATCTGTTCGGAGGAGCAGAATGCTGACCTATTTCACGGAGTTCTGGGTGGACTCGGCCAGTTTGGTATAATAACTCGAGCAAGAATCTCTCTAGAGCCAGCACCAAAGATGGTAAAGATTAATCCCCCTTCCAAAAAATCTATTATAAAGCCTTTGGAATAACAGAAACAGTTTGACAAACTTGTAGTTCAACTGTCAACAGGTGAAATGGATCAGAGTACTTTATTCAGATTTCTCGACTTTTGCCAGAGACCAGGAGCATTTAATATCTGCAGAAAACACATTTGATTACATAGAAGGCCTTGTGATGATTAACAAGACGGGTCTCATTAATAACTGGAGATCATCCTTCAACCCGCAAGATCCAGTTCAAGCCAGTCAATTCAAATCAGATGGAAGGACTCTCTTTTGCCTCGAACTGACCAAAAATTTCAATCCCGGCGAGGCTGATAAAATAGACCAGGTGAGGCATATCACAGTCCAATATTTTAGAGTATGTTCACAGATATGTCAATGGAAAGGCCATAATATTCAAATTTCTCAACTCTGATGCAGGAAATTGAGAGCTTGTTGTCTCAATTAAGCTACATCCCCTCAACACTCTTTATGTCAGAAACTTCTTATGTAGAATTCTTGGACAGGGTTCATGCAGCCGAGCTAAAACTGCAATCAAGAGGATTGTGGGATCTCCCACACCCATGGCTCAATCTCCTTGTTCCGAAAAGCAAAATAAACAGCTTTGCTGAAGGTGTTTTTGGCAACATTTTAACGGATACAAACAATGGCCCTGTCCTTGTCTACCCAGTAAACAAATTAAGGTAACAACTCATAATGACAACTTGTTCACTCAATCAATTTTTAAAGTTCTTGTTCCTAAGTCAATTGATTTACATTTTATTTTTCAGGTGGGACAACAGAACTTCAGTTGTGCTTCCAGAAGAAGACATTTTCTACCTTGTGGCGTTCCTTCCCCAAGCAGTTCCCTTGTCCAGAGAAAATGATGGCTTGGAACCTCTATTAAGTCTAAACAAAAGAGTTTTAGATTACTGCGAGGAGGCCCACTTGGGAGTAAAACAATATCTTCCTTATTATACTACACAGGAGGAGTGGAGTGCCCATTTTGGTCAACAGTGGGAAGTATTTGTACGACGGAAAGCAGCATATGATCCTCTAGCAATACTTGCTCCAGGGCAGAGAATTTTTCAAAAGGCAATATCCATCTAATGACAAGCAAAACTTCAGAATAAAGCAAAGAGTGGATTACGGCATTTTCAGGCAATGACGCCGAAGGAAACTGTCAGCAACTTCATGTGGTGGGGGCAGATTTATGAATTTAAGAAAATAGGGCGGCTGCAATTAGTGTCTAAATATTAGTTCAATATTTCTTGCACCTTCTCAGCAACTGTAGGTATAAAGAGGAGGCTTGCAACCAGTTAAAATTCTATCAAAATTTCATTGCATATTACATAAATATATAAATTATATGATATCAATGCATGATAAGTTAGCAGACAGTTAAATTTTCAGTTCTGGAAAGAACAGTGGACAGCTTCTTCAGTAGTAACTCAATTTTTAAAGCAGTGGCTAAAGTAAAAACTCTTAGAACAAGAAATTTTTTAACCATTCTCCATAGCGCGAAGGAGAAGAGAAAAGAATGCACAGGACATGAAAAAGTTATATTGATGCTATATGGACAAATAACAAACATAATCGATCATCTACAGACCATAGATGCATACAAAACAAGCCATAATCCAAAAGAGTGAGTTGTGCATCAATTGAACTATTGTCTGGTACAATTATTTAAACTTAGTCTGGGGAATTTGCATGCTTTGACATGCAACAACCAATGATTGCTATAATTACATAAAGACCTGCTAAAAATCACATAATAATCTCAGGAATTCTCCTAATGTAGTCAGAATTTATTGAAATTGTTACATATTTATGTACCAGATATCTGTGCTTCTTTACTTCAACGATTATCAGATTATTAGTTCTCAAATTTGTTGAAAGTGTGTGCTTCTCAAAACACTATTAAATTGGTGCTATTTCTGAACTTTGCTTTGGCTGATTATTTGGATTATGGACGGCTCACGTGGCAACCTCCAAATGGTTCTTTGGCGGTGGCATGGATTGTCCTAGTTGAGGAAGGATATTAACCGTCTGATCAAATGGATGACTGAAATTTATTCTTGGTATAAACGTTTCATTTAATTAGGCTGGACGATTACTTTAGCGGCACTTTTGATTTTTTCTGCTGTCTCTTTTGTTTATCTCTAGACTCTTCGTTTTTTAGAGAGTTTTCTTTCTTCTTCTTCTTCTTAGGGTTGAAAACTCTAGTTTTTGTGATTAATCTTGTAATATTTGTCCTGCTACAGTAACTGTAGCAACTCTAGGCCTTGTGAAGTCTGTGTTATTCTAAGGTTTGGTGAGGACTGATTAGGGTTAATTGTTGTGAATGATTTGTGTCTTGGTTTTGTAGATCCATACGGATCGATGATCAAACCAGAGGTTCTGAACGGTTTGATATACACTATACTCCTTTTGGAAGGCTATTTTGTACTAGTGGAACGGGCTACAGTCGCTGAGCCCCCCATACTAGGCCTATTGGCCGAACTGGGTCAACAACTTTGGTGTCCTTGCATTTTTATTTTAATTACGTTTTGTGATTGTGTTTTACTTTGGTTTTTTGACAAATTATTTCATCAAAAAACCTTACATTTGTAATGATACATTTGTTTTTAAGTACTAGAATTACAATAATAACTTAAAACTTTGATGTTTCAAGCCATAAGAAGATTGTAACTTCATGAATCTTAACTATGGCAATTTGAAGCTAAGCTAGCTGAATGAAATAAAAACAATGAAAATGGTTTAGTCGGAAGACATCTCATTTCATCCCTTCAATTGATAGGATATCCAGCTGTCATAGTTTACAATCATAGCCCCTGTTTGTCTACCATTAATNATAAAATTGTTTGCTATATATAGTAAGATTCTCCATCACACATTCACCCAATAAAATATTATGCATACAAATCAATAAAGTTACTTTAAATTTCAACCACACATTCTCTAAAAAATACTATTCATTACTCCATTTTTCTTCCAATAATGAGAGACAAACAAGCACTAAGTAAAAACTTCTCAGATTAATAATGTCTTCCAATGTTTTACCAGAAGTAACAAAGTTCACTTTGCTACACATTACTTCAGGAAAAGGAAAGAAAATCACCTTCCTATGCTTATTCCAAGATTATCCTAAAAAAAATTAATAATCACCTTTTTTCCTAACTGTACTTTGTTTGGTTTGACCTCCTTTTAATGCTTGTAGAAAACAAACATATAAAATCTCACGAAGAAACACTTAACTCAAGGAGGGAAATTGTGGCTATTCAAAATGTTGTTGAATCGGCATGCCAGAACTATTGGAGCATTTTGAAATAGTTCAAGAATGGAAGCTTCTGTAAGCCAATAGTCACCATCAATGATCTTCGTGCATCAAATGAGGAACATTTTGCTTTTATCACTACAATGTTAAAAAACTTAGCATCACGTGTCGCTATTTCCCATCGTCGACAAAAATGTTTTTTTTTTCTTTTTTCCACTAAAATTTTCACCCATCTCCTCCTCTTCACGCAACCCATCTTCCATTTTCACACACAATTAACTTCATCCATACCGCTCCCCATTATTCATCAAGCCACCACCATTAATTCATTAATTCACGACAACTATAGTGCGCCGAATTGCCGTGTTTCCCTTTCAATGTCTTCACTACCCATTCTCTTCCATTGCTTATTCCCAACATAAACTTCAGAGAGTAACACTTGAGGTTTGTATTATATTTTCCCCCTTTGTTTGTGTCATTATATAGCCATTCATTTATATTAGTTCTTTTCAATTACATCGTTTGATGAATTCATTTTTGTAAATCTGGTATTAGAGATTTTTGTGATTTTTGTTTTGTGACTTTCTTTGGGCGGTTTGGTGGTATGTGTTGAGGGATAAATCGACAACAAGGCATTCTTTATCGCTAAAGGAGACGATTGAGGTGGTTTCTGTTGATATTAATGGGGCCACTGCTTACGAAGTTTTTGGTACTGTTGTTTTCCTTTTTAATTTTGCAATTTCTATAGGTTGAATTAATGTTCATAATACGATGAAATGTTAATTTTGTGAGTTGCTATTGGAGTTACTTGGAATGAACTTTGAAGCAATATTTTGCTTTATGGAACTTTCAGGAAGTTCCGTAGATTGTGTATCATTAACGTTATGTGGTTCATTACTTACATGGTCAAAGCCCCTATTGGTATGATTTTAATTCTTACAATTGTTGGAATTCTTATTCTTTTACTTATTGCTTGGCTACAAAACACGCGTCCCCATTTCTTTGTTTTGCCTGATGTAGGTTGTAAGTGGTATTAACAAGGGTTTAAGCTGTGGACACCACATGTAAGTTCTTGCCATTTCTATTGCAACTTTTACCATTCAGAATGATCAAATGTTGGCTCTAAAAAGGTTAAAAAAAAATGTCTCCGCGGAGACACGGTGTCTTCGTGCACGGGTACTTGTTTCTGTGCGCGCCATGTCTCCATCACACACGGAGACATGGCACCATGTCTCCGTGGTGCGCGGAGACACTCTCTGCACACCATAGAGTTTTTTTTTTTTTTTTTTTTTAATTTTTGTTGTTTGATAGCCATTATTTT
>CAIGRN010023224.1:0-11800 GCA_903798345.1 Fraxinus anomala
ACCACATATTCAAATAATAAAATATTTCACACATAAACTTACAATTTTTCCTACTTTTTAATTACACAGTCTCCAAAAAATCAAATCGTTGCTCGATTTGGTTCGGTTCTAGTTTAGTACGGTCATTTTATTCTCCCCTAGGCGAGTTGCTTAAATGCAGCACAGCAGTATCATTCAGAATTCTTTATAGGCATCACCAGGGATCACTCTCTGAGGTTGTTTAATTACATGATTCAAATAACCTATAAATACAAAGCAATTGAGAGTATTAACATCCTTAGAATCGGACTCCTGCATCGAACATCGTTAATACTCCAAAATAAACATTTTCCGATATTTCTAATTTTATATAGATTCAATTTTGCTTGAGATGCATACTGCTAAATATGCAGAGATTCATATCATAAACATTCTGAGGCAATCAAATGGAAAATGGTATTTTTCCACCCAAATTTCAACTTTTTAGAGTATTTGATTGTCATTTTTTTCATGGAAAATATTTTCCAACTTTTTAAAATATACTTATCTTTCCTTGTTTTCGAGGAAAATATTTTCTTTGGAATGAAGTATATTTTTATTTTCCTCAAAACAAGAAAAACATTTTTCATGTCAATCAAACACAAAGAACATACATAGAGAACGTAATTAAGCTACAGAACCAAAATTATTGCAAGATCTTAGCCGGTAGAGGTGAATTTTGTTTACAATGTGCGATCATTCACTCTTGGAAAATGATTGCATGATCGCAATTTAGGCATAAAATAAGGACTTGCACTAAAATAACCTAGCTATTAGCATCCATGAGAAAATCTGGAATTTTAATCCAACTTTAGACAACATCTCCATATTAGCCATCAACATTAAAAACAATATCAACTGAAGGCGCCCTCTTTTATACATTCTTCAATCACAAGTTTCAACTGAAGCATCTTCTCTTTAGCCCGCTGCAACAATAACAAAACAACCTCACTTGTTATACATCCGAGTCTCATAAACAACAAATGGAAAAAATAAAAATAAAAATAAAAAAATTCAATTATTTGAAAGACAGACAACTAAAAATCAAATTGTTACGATTTCTTTCTTGACATTTCAAACCTATTGTTCAGCAGCTATTGACCTACACCTTCCTAATAGAAGAAGAATATGATCATAGTCAGATGTACTGACAAGGCAATAGTACTTGAATATTAATATAAAGAAATGATATCTCGACTAAGAGAAAGTCTTACGAACTATTGTATCGTGATCTCTTTCTTTCACTGGTAATTAGAGGTAGAAGAGACGGTTTTTTTAATTTTAGCAAGGTTCAGACTCCTGACAAAGTGCAAATGAATAGAGAACTAAAAACGCAATACAAGTGTTTGACAAATTATCTAAGTGTAATTATTAACATTTGAGAAACATAGCTTAATTACAGGCAAATTGTGCAATCCATATGGAATGTGACACTGATACCTATTCCAAATTTTAAATGTAAGAAACTAACATCGTGGACAGCTGTGATTCTTTTTTGAGCATCCTTGAATTGAATATCAATTGCTTGTTGCCCTTGCAAGAGAATCCTATTATGTACTGTTCCTGGGATTTCAAAAACAAATTATATGTAAGTCAGAATTTGTCAGCAGTCAGCAATGAACCTGCTTATGATGAACGGCATCAAGTCCATGACAAATGCACGCAAACTATCACTGCAGAGATGAAAGTGCTCTAACCAATGCAATGGTTGTCTCTTAATCTTTTCTGATATTTGCCAGTTTGCCTTAATGCTATAAAAGGCACCATGTAAAAATTTGTTCTTTCCAGGTATATTTGTAGCCTCTTTGAAGTGTTCATTCAATTTTACTAAGGCATGAACAAACAAAAATATCTTGATCAAAGTTTGGCCATTAAGAGTAATATATCAAAGTACAAAAAAAAAATGTGGATGAATTTAAAGAACAGAAAGCTGAAGAGAAGAACTGTAATGTTTGAGATTTGCTTCAAATGCAATGTCTGTTATTCTAGACAACATAATATTTTTATCTGATACATGCCATAGACCATTCTTCTTATTCTGCTTTGTGCTGCATATTTTGCGGAAGGAAATATTTAATATGCTTAAAGCCGCAGAAAACCATTATGACCAGCAGCACAACTTATCAACTAGTATGCACTTTTTAGGTGGATGCAAGTACCACAAGTTTTGAACTTCGATATAAACTAAGTGATATGTACCAAAGCAATTCAATGACTTCTCTAGGTTTCAATGTAATGTTACTATGAAAATAAAGTAAAACAAACATTAGTAAATTATCAACAGTTACAGAACTATAGGATAGAGGGAAAAAAGGTGATAATAATTAAAAGATTTTCACATTTCCTCTTAACTCACATATGTACGAGGAATTTTATTGAAAGCAAACATGATGGAAAGTTGAAAAAGTAAGTTACAGAACTAGAAAGTCATACTTTGTTTGTTCATGGTTCCTTTAAGCTCAATCTTGTGTTCTTCTAGATCTTCAATTAAGCTTTTGTAATCCACAAGGTGCC
This sequence comes from Fraxinus anomala, assembly GCA_903798345.1. Lineage (NCBI taxonomy): Eukaryota > Viridiplantae > Streptophyta > Magnoliopsida > Lamiales > Oleaceae > Fraxinus > Fraxinus anomala. Next base: position 2,533 of record CAIGRN010023224.1, read on the forward strand.
GATCAATCTCTTCTTTGAATCTTTTATATATGTCATGTAGCTGTTCCTGTTGTTCTGCATCCCCGATTCACTCAATTATAATTCAAGAATAGAAAGGCTCCTAGGCTCACTAAGTATCAAACAGTCATGGATCTGCACGAACGAATATTAAAAGTATATCTCATCATTGGCACCCTAATGCATTTAGAAATTATTTATACCTTGAATAGCACACTGCAGACCTCAGGCCATTTAAGTGTGAAACAGTCACCGATCCACATGATGACTATTGAGATATCATGCAAATGCATTTATTAATTATTGCACTTCTTGAATAGCACACCGCAGGTATTGTTCCAATTTATGTAAGTAGTTAATTATCCTGGCCAGAACTTAAGGGAAGAGGCGACAAGCAAGTGACTGAAGCGCCCATTTCTTCATGTGGTGGTCTATCATTTGTTATAATCAGTAGAATATGATCTAGAAGATTGTGAATTACAAACTTCCATACCACAGCACTTCATAATTTTATTCTTACGAAGAAATGTATTTGTATTAATATATCATGAAAAACTGAGTGCTGTCACTGTTTTTCCTGACAGTTTCACTTGTGACTCAAAAGAATTCCATAATATCAATCAATTCTGACATTATTAAATTCTTACATTACTCTTCTCAACCAAGAAACATTTTTCTTTTTTCAGGGGGGACAGGATAGGGGAGGAAGAAAGCAATATTTCACAATAGACACATAATTATGCAAGCAATCAGCCAGCAGACAAATATGACTGTCAATGGGCTGGACCAGGCTCAGACAACACAGATGTTCAGAGCTGGCCCATGCCTGCCTGGGTCGAATTGTGTAAAGCTTATTAAGCCAAAGCAGCCCTAACTGTATATCTTCTACATTAAACAATTCTAAGATGTTAATGGAACAGTAGTTGTAAGGAAAAAAATACAAGTTCTTATCTCATTCAATGACTTAAAACTGATCTTAATGCAAATGCTGTGAGTGATCAAACCTAATTGCTTACTAACTATTTTATTTCCAGTTAGAAAAGATAAAGAAAAGGTAGGAAAAATAAAACTGGGTCAAAAGACCAAATTTTGAGCCTGATCTTGACCGTGTTATGATGAGTTTATAAATTTGCCATGGCCAAGACCGTTGAGCTTCAGGGATGACTGTCACTCTATTTCTATTCATGGGCAATGAGAGCAGCACTAAAATTGATTAACCAGGTAACAAGATATATACAGAATAGTGACTCAACCAAGTTATTAACTTGTTAGAAATACATACCTTCAAATCTAGTTTCTACACTTGTCCTTTTCAATTCACTAAGACTGGTCAGCTTTCCCCTGAAACATATAAGACTCAGCTTAAGAAATAAAGCCTTTGAATTTGTAAGCCTATAAATATATTGCACTTACAGATCTGTTTTGATCTGAGATTCAGCACTCTGCAATTGCAAGTGTATTCCCTCAGCTGCTGACCACAGAATTTTAGCAGCTTTTTTGCTAGTTGCAGACTTCATTTTGGTTTTAACACGATCTAAAGCCATAGCAATTAGAGATATAGCACTGAAATTTTGACAAAGGAAATCAAATTCAAAAAAAATTGGTTAGCAATGTCCCATATTCTCTTAAATTATTAACATTACAATTTAATGGAGAAAAAAAAATACCTAACGAACCTGTCCTCTTGATATAAGTATGCCTGAAGCTTGCTACTTTTTTCAGTTCCTATTCATTTGCGAAGATGAAAAAATAAATACTATATAAACTTGACAAAGATCAATTTCTAGATAGCATGTCGAAAGACTACTACAGGAAGGAGAAGAAGGTTTTTGATATTAGCATCGGTAAACCTTTAAATGACTTGGAAGCAGGACTAAATCCGGTCAATTCAACACCTTTCTGGTGGCCCAGCCATTCACTCTGAAGACTTACAAACTTCTGTCTATTAGCACTACCAATCTCAGGGAAAAATAGCTCTGATTCCCTGCAACCTGCATATCCATAAAATATTAAAATGTGGAATTTACTCAGAAGAGGATCATCTATCTCTATGCCATTGTAGCTAAGCAATCTTGGTTATACCACCCAACCACATCACATACAAACCATCAGTTATCGTATGCCCTTATCTAGCAAATAAGCCTTATTTAAATGGTAAAACCTGACCACCGTGAAGATAATGTTAGCTTTTACTTAAAAAATGAAAACAGTATTTTTGGGCCAAGGATATTTCATAAAACTACTGTCCATGACCATGTTAACTATAAATCAGAGAAGTAAAGAAACACTTTATATTGTCACTGGAACCTCTATATCCATACGGAACTTCACAAGCTTCCCCCAGGACTACCTACATTGGGTAATTATGTGCACCATCATTCAGTTAGCAGAGCTTTTGAGAACTCCTTTTCTCATAAACATTTTTTTCAAAAAGATACAATTTAACATATCCAACAGATCTAGGATCCTCTTCGTTATGCAAATGAGATATCTGTAGCACATGCTTATATTTTCACAGAATTTGCCTTAAGAGGCGTCAGGATTTGGTGATGTCAGAATTTTATTGTTGTAGTCGTACTATAAATATTGCATGCACATTAAAGCATGTGGAAGGAGAGTAATACATCAATCTAAGCATTACGCATGCTTATCGATAAGAAAAATTCAATCTGATATACCTTATAGATGTCTATCTATCCACAAGTCTTAGTTTGAACTCAATGATTAAAACATGATCACAACAAAACGAACAAAATTTCATTCAATGATGAGAATAATCCAAGTGTCATGTTCAAACATGGTATGTGTTGAGCACGACCATACTATATATTATGCTTGTTTGGGTTTCATTAAATCTCCTTATAATTTGAAAACAAAGTCAAATATTACTTTCATCCACACATTCACAACTACTACACACTTATTATCTACACATTCCGTGGAACCTATTACTCCTCTTCATTATAATCTCATTGTGACGAAACTCAAACAAGCACATTATTTGCAAGGGACTTGAATCCATATCAGTTTTCCTATCCAAAAAGGGTCCTTGAACATGCTATGTGTTAAGCATGAGCATACTATATACTATTTGCTAGGGAATTAGTGCATAAATATATGTATGCACGTGTTAATACTAGTTGAAGCATTGCTGTAACCTTTAATATTTAAATTTTCTTCAGAGCTCTCAGAATCCATCTCATCAGAAGATGAATTAGACATCCTATTTTCTACATCTTCCAAGCTCAACCTTGATTTCATAATTGGAGAATCTTTTATTTCTCCAGAATCATCCTTTATTTCCAATTAAGGAAAAGAAAAGGTATTGAACCATGTAACGTGAAATATTTAAATATGATTGTGGCTTAGTTAGAGCCCGTTTGACAATCATTATTGTAGAAAAAAGAGTTTTGAATAGTGATTTATAGGAGAATGTGTGGTTAAAAAGTGGAGAAAAGTTTTTAGTATATGTGTAGAATATTTTATTGTGTGAATGTGTAACAAATCATAAAATAAAATAATGAATGTCAAACAGGCACTTATTATTGTTGTGACTGAAATGATAAGGATACAGATAACTCTGGCTGTGCATTTGATTTGTACTGAGTTGACTTTGAATGCAACAAACTCTTGAAGCTTTGGATGTCCCTTGTACAATATATTCTGTCAGAGGGACTCTGATCATGATGTTTCCCCTGATTGCTTTTTGATGGAGAGCCTAGAGAAGAACTTAGAATTGGTGACTTGATTTCAAAAGTGGGGCTCTGAGGATCAAGAATAGGATCCATTCTGTTCTTCAGCATAGAACGAGCAAAGTCTTTTTCCTTCATCTCTGGACTTTCAACAACATCCCTAAACTGCTCAGATGTTATGTTAAGCAAAGACTCGTCTGTAAATTTTTTCTTATTACCACTTATTGGCTTAACATATACACCGTTTCTCTCATCCTGGGAAATGTTATTGGTTGTGATATTATTTCTTGCTGATGTCAATTTCTGTGCAACTGGTATTGATTTTCGCTTATTTTCTGATTGTTGTCTCTCCTCTGAATTTTCGCATTCATGAAAGCACATCTGATTGGTACCAACTCCAAAACTCTCTCTCTCACTCTTCTTCCTCTTTGAAGGCAAAGAACGACCACTGGCAGTACCATATAGTTTCCCAGACCATTCTCCACCGAAGGAGAATACACTCTTCTCTGCATATTCTTTTCCGTAGGACGTGAATATTGAAGTTCCAGTTTTACATGATTGCATTTTAGTGGGAGCTTTCTTCCAAGCTGAAGAATGAGTCAATGTTCTCCTGGCAGCATGATCAGACCTTTCAGAATCACTTTCAATTGTGTCTGAATTTTGTCTCAGCTTTCCAGCTGGACTACCCTTTCTATTGCTCTCATGATTTGGATGCGAATCTTTTGTGCCTGTATTGACAGGCAAGGAGCTAGGGCACTCCTTGTTTGGTGAAGAAACATTTCCTAAGATCTCCCAAAGTTTCATTCTCAAAGCTTCGGTGCCCCCCATTTCTGATTTGTTAGTTTTATCCCCTTTATCTGGCAGAACTTCTGGCTCAGTCACAAATGCAAGGTTATTCACATGCTCTGCATTACCCATCTCCCCAGACTTCCTTGTGTAGGTAGCTTTACCAAATTTCTTCTTGTTGACTTCATCAGATACTATTGCTGTCGTCTTGCTGCCAATAACCTGAACAGACTGTACTGCTGATACTGTCTTTGAAACCTTTGATCTATTGCACCTTTTGCTAGTGGATGGGAAACTTGGAGTATGTTCTGCATCTTTAACTGTCACTGAAGTAGGTATTTTTTGGTTGAAGGATCTAATAGAAACCCAAGAGGATATATCCTGCTCTGAAGCCACCACATGTTTTTCCACAATTGGAGTAAATCCATTGCTCTTTATGCCATCTTTGATACAATTCCCTTTGGTAGAAGTTAATTTTTCCGCCTCCTGCTCCTTGATATTTTTCGCTTTTGAGTTTGCAATGGAATCAATAAGAACTCCTATAGAGACCTTCCTGGATTGACTGGAGGGATGGTAATTGCTGCCAAAACTCTGGCACTCCATCATTCCATCCTGACATTTAAACAGTTGAAACTCAGTTTAATATTGAGCTTCATAAACTATCACATGAACTGGTGACAGAAAACATGGGCTTTCAAAACACAACCATCAAAAAGACAATGCATTTGTCGAATTGAAATTATTAAAAGAAAACTAAGTTGATCCATCAATAAATTCAAATGCCAACTAAACTAACAAAAGAAGCATGAATGACATGCAATGAAAATGAAAGTATCTTAAATAAGGATTTAAGAGTAAGAATGATCTACTAACCTCTAGAAAATTTGACCGTCTATCAATATCCATCGTCAGGGCTTTAGTGTAATGTGCAGGATCTAATTAAAGAATTGACTGGAATATAAAAATGATCCAAACGACAGTTCGTTAATATTTGGAGAAACGGAGATGATAGTAAATAGAAGTCACCTAGAACCAGCAAATCCAGCAGAGATATACTTCATGCCTCTATGTATATGAACAAGTAGATTACTGAAAATAAATAATAGGTGATGCTGGAGCGAAGCAGTTAAACGATTACATGCTTGCAAATAGTATATTTCCGAGGAGATTTACAAAATCAACTTCTGAAGTTTTGAATCAGTAATTTTATGGCTCAAGTTCTCGTCCAGAGCAGATCTGGGAGTTCTCCCGAAATAAAATTTGAAAGCTCGTGAAAAGGAGCTTCGAGATGTCAAAAAAACACTAACAGAACAAGTAGTCAAAAATGAAATAAACAAAAAGTATGAAATGAGATGATGAATTATACTTATATATTCAAAATTTTGTGAGATTTGAGAAACCATAAGGATTTCGGAAGGGTTTCCTTACAAAAACGAGCCAAGTAGCACCGATTGGACCCGTTCCATATTCTGCGATTCTGACCAAAATGTTGAAACAACGTTCCAGAATGCGATGCTGTTTGAAATATGGGAGTGTAGATAGAAATTGGTAAAGATTTCTCTGGTTGGAGGTGAGATGATGGTGAATTTGTGAAGGGGAGAAATGAAAAATGAGGCGGGAAAGAGAAAACTCGTGTTTCTGATCCAAAACGGACCAAGGGGTTATAATGTACTCATGTGCGCAGTGCGCGCCCGCGCGAAACCTTATGCTCGATTAAATTGTTAGCATTTTTAAGCTCTTTGAGATTCATTTTTTTCTCATGTTCTTTCTCATTTTTTTTTTTTCTCGTTGTTCGGTTTAACCACATATTCTATCAATAAAATAATATTACAAATAAACTCAAAAATTTTCCTTACCTTTAACCACACATTCTTCCATCAATCACTATTCTAAATCAAATTCTTCTCCAAAATAGGAGTCAAAAACATCATAAATGGTATATTCTATGATTTAGGAAGCATCTATAAATTTAGATATTAAATTTTTTAAGTACTGACTATTTATATTTAACGCTTAATTTTACTACTCTAAAAAAATATTTATTATTTTTTCAAATTTTTTATTTTCACTATCTTCTCTCCAAATTATTATATAATTTTCTTCCATTCAAAATTGATCTACTTTGAATGCATTTAATTATAAATAGTGAATTTTGGCTCTCCACAAACTCACTTTCTAAATTAAAATATTAATTTAAAGAGTCTTTTATAACATAATTTTAAGGATTGACTTTTTAAAATAGAAAAGATTTTATGTTTAAAAAGTTTCTTTAAAATACTTTTACAAAGCCCCGTTCTCCCTGACTCTTTATTTCCCTCATATATAACTCAGAAATCCTTTCTCATTTCTAACTATACCAATATAGAAATATCAAATACCAAATTAATGCTTCACTTTCTTTTATCATATAACCACATCATGATTAATTTAGTGACGTGATAATCACATAGTGACCTATGTCAAGAATTATATTTATTTGATTCGTGACATTATATTTATTAGTTGGAAGAAGTTATATATATGTGTACTAATCCGTGCTCTTTCTGCAAACTCACCCGTCAACATGGATATTCCATTCCAATAAGCCTGTTGATGTGTTAGTTTTTGTTCCTTTTTTTTTCCCTTGAGTTTGATGTTTAAAGCTATTAGAATATAATTTGAATAGATTAAGACAATGCGGAAATGATCTAATGCCCGCGATGGACATGGGATATAATGTCCATCATGGACGTGGCAACATAGGATGTTGCAATAGCCACAGTAGGTATTATAATCCATACCCACCATGGGCATTAAATCAAAATTGACAGAGACAGCACCGGATGTTGCCACACCCACGATAGACATTATAATACATGCTCACAATGGATATGGGTTATAATGCTCATCGTAGACGTGACAACATCCAGTATTGTCATGTGACAACACCGATGCACGTGGCAACATAGGATGTTGTCACACTCACATTAAGTATTATAATTCATGCCCACCATGGGCATTAGATCAAAACTGATCGACACTACACAATGAATTATGAGAATTGAATAAAATTTGTGTCTATAAATTACAAAGCAAATGATACAAACTCCATACAACTATAAAACAAATGATCTTATACTTGTCACAATCATAATAACTAGAAAATACAATCTATGCAAATCCAGAAGATATAACAATATAACAAGAATATTGAATTATATGAGAGCTTGGAACAAGGTCTAGAACCAATGAATATAAAATGGATAAAACCTTGTAAAAAGGTCACGAAAAAGGAAAGGAAAACCCTTATGAATAAGGTCATAAATCCATAGATAAAAAAGATGTAAAACCTCAAGAATAATGTCATGAATCAGTTATATACAGAAAAGGGGGAAAAATTTATGGCAAGGTTTTGAACCAGTAGGGAAAAAATAAAAAATCTCAATATAGTATGTTGTAAAACAAATAAGATACCAAAATTGTTCTGATACCACTTGTTGTAAAACAAACCATCGAATTGAGATGTTGAAATTATATGGCAAATAATGAAGTACTAGATCAAGTAAAAGAATAATAAAGACAAGAAATACAGCAGAGGAATTAAGAGATTTTATTGACTTAAGAATAATGAGGAAAAGAGAAAATTACAATGGATCATATAATTCTAGTAATCTATTTTCTCACATTTATAAAATTGTATAGAAGAGCCTAATATTTATAGGGAACATGTAGAGGACGTACAAACCCTCTTGATAGAGTTGTTGATAAAGTAAGATGTCAAAAAACTGAGTCCAAAATAAAGTGGGAATGAAAAACGCGGAAAAACCTGAACAGAACAGGCGACGCCGTAGTGCCCACCTTCGGGTGCCACGGCGCCGGGCAGATTGCCCAAATTTTTTATTTTTTTTTTTGCTCAAATTTTTTCTTCATCCCAAACTCTTTTTCAAGTCCAATACCAATTTCTAACTTCCAATGAGCTTCCAAAACAGAACTTCAACTTGATATAGGACTTAAATAACATTCCAAACTTGAATTATCCTTAACGTGCACTTCAATTAGAATTCTTCAATACTTCCAAACACTTCAACAAAGGAATTTGGGTCACACCCAAATTTCAACAATCTCCACATTGACACGAATTTCATTCAAGGAATGAACATTTTTCTTCAACAATAATCAAAAAATTAATTTATCCAACAAAACACAATACTCCACCTCTTCCAATGAATCCAAGCACTACTCTTGTAGAATTATCTTAGATTCCCAAATAAATCATTATATTTTTATAATTTACCAAATTGGGTTGTAACATACCCCCAAAGCATAATCAAACTCAAATGCTTTTAAAGAATGTCACTTGCTAGATTGTACGCCTTATACTCTACTAAAAGCATACTCAATAAAATCAGCATCCACATACCTTGTTCCATTGGGTTCGTCTCTAGCAATTGAATNAAATTGGGTTGTAACATACCCCCAAAGCATAATCAAACTCAAATGCTTTTAAAGAATGTCACTTGCTAGATTGTACGCCTTATACTCTACTAAAAGCATACTCAATAAAATCAGCATCCACATACCTTGTTCCATTGGGTTCGTCTCTAGCAATTGAATATAATGGCACAGTAGGTGATGATGTCAAAGCGGCATTACACATATCTTCGAAACTCAACTGAGTTGTATTTTTCAAATCTGACCATTTAGATTGTACCAAACTGAATATTCATCACAGTACTGAATCTGTGCTGATTGAATCTTCTAAATTCTGCACGACCCTGTAAGATATATAATTGAGACATTTTCTGTCCCTCCAA
>CAIGRN010023270.1:0-12343 GCA_903798345.1 Fraxinus anomala
TTTTTTTTTTTTTTTTATTTCCTACTAGTCTTACTACCAAATATATTATAACATAATTGACTAAAAGTTTCCATCTCACTTTTAGTTTAATAATGGAAATCTAATTTACAGATTGGCAAAAGCGTTCTTTTGTAATTAATCCTTTTTGCTTGAAATTATTTTCTCTGTACAACAAAAAGGCTTAGCTGCATGATTACTGTACTAATGTTAAAATCACCAACAGGGAATTAAATTATTTTTTAGTATGTTTTGTGACAAAATAGCAGTCTCACTAAAGTGAAGAACTAAAAAGCCTTGTAGGTAAGCTATTGAGATTTCAACCTTTATGTTGTTATCGTATAATCCTATTTAGCCCAGGTTTGATAAGATTTTTAATAGATTTCGATAAAAGTTGATGAAATGCNATAAGATTTTTAATAGATTTCGATAAAAGTTGATGAAATGCGTGGTTGAAAAGTTTTGGATTCTATAAAATGTGTGATTAAAATTGTTAACTTGAACTTGAACTTTAATTCTCATTTTTAGATAAACAAAAAAGGGCTTAATTTTCCCCAGTCGACTAAATATTTGTAATTATTCTAAATGGTTCTACATCATTCTTAAGGGTTTGGCTCGTCCACTTATAGCAAATTGAATATCTACTTTTTTCAAATCGATTTTAATGGCAAATATTACCTTACTTGGTATAACAACTGATCTCATAATATATATACTTTTATTAAGATCACCCGCATAACCTACGTGATGATTCTAAGGTTACTTTTAGTAAAAGACTAAGAGTGCAAAGTTATGACTAGTAATAAAATCTGCTATTGACATTGGTCTTAAAAGAAGGAGCCCATGTCTCTAAATTGAGGCTTGGTTCGTGGACTTTAATCACTTGAGCATCGTCCTCTTATATGCCAATTTTAATGGTGATTCTACCCAACATGGTTAAGGTGATATTTCCAGCTAGAATTCATGTGGGACTTGGTTTTTAGGGCCAAATACCTACATTTTTTCTATTTTGAATAACCTCTCCAAAGGACATTGAAATATTTCCATTCTCTTGTGACAAAGCACAATGCACTTGTACATAATGGACAATACACTTATAATATTTTACACCAATCTCTTCTTGCACAAACTTTTTCATGTAAGAAACCATCCCTTCTACTCATACCGAAGAAAAGTTAAAATCACCAGTATACGTAGTGCATATTTGGTACGCAGAATATATCTGAACTAGACACTTCTTCGTCTTTACACTGTTTAGAGTACTATGCAATCAACTCTACCAAACAAGTCAATACTATTCGAGTTAATTACAAACTCTAAAGATTCTCTCCCTATATTGAAATTCTGGAGCTGGAATACTTGCTAATTGTGTTTCCTACAGATTCCTTTTACATGCTATTGTGTGAGAGGCATACATTCAAGCTCGATTTCTACAATTCCACATTCAACATTCTGCAACTGGATACAAATATCCTGCTTCACCCTACCATCTTCAGAGGTGATGACACCATCACGAACGAGTGCATTTTCTTTGCTTGCCTTCAACTTTCCAAGCTGTGTTGACTCGTTGATTGAGGAGCACTCGAAGGCGTTTGCAGCAGTCACCAGGGGCTGAATATCAATCTCAGCATCCCCCATAAAATCATCAGTTGTGAATGTATCCTTGTCATATACAAGCTGATAAATCAATATAGAAGTTCTCAGAAAAAATAAGTTCAATGCCACAGATATAACTTAAAGACAGAATTGAATTACATGGAAAAAAACAAATTATGTATCTAATTTTCCTTGAAAGATGCGAATGCATACAGCACTATCATTTAACTACTGGTTCTGGTAAAAAGTAACTTTAAAAACCTTGTTTCTTCACTCAGATTCACCTTTATTGATATATATATTCATCCAGACAACCATAATATTCATTGATTCATAATAGTATTTCTTAAGAAGAATAAATGTCGCTGCAAAAAAAGAGATGCATGCATTGACTAAAATGATGTTTGAAAACAAACAAGAAGGTAGGAATGACCGGAGGGCTCAGTTTCAAATCTCTCCCAAATGCTTTGAATTCTGATGCTTGTACGCTAAGGTTACCTGACATCACTATAAATAAATAAAGTTACCTAGACAATTCTACTTATACAATCTCTGAACTAAATACATGCTTATTTAACCACATGAATCTCTCTCTCTCTCTTTCTCTCTCTCTCTGGTTTCTCTTCCATCAAATCTTTACTTATCTCAAAATATCGTCTTTTAATTAACAATCCAAATCAGTGTTTGTATAATATGGAAAGCATAATAATGAAAAGATCCCTCCACATCTCAAAAGTTGAATTACTTCAAATTTATCCCCAAACATTTTCCCTCAAAACAGTAAATGCAGAACTATCTGAGAAACGGAATTTTCATTATAAAATCCTTTGAGGGAATGGTATATCAATGCGAAGAAAAATTTCCCACAATTGACAATCTCCTGGTGCAAGTTTTCCGAATTCTTCCCATCCACATTACATGCAAGCGAAACATATGCCAAAAATCTTTTCAAGATTTGTGAAATCCTATTCTACTAACTGAGGCCGTTAACTTCACAGTCTGAGTAATGTCATCCATTGAATTGTTCAGTATTTTTTCCATAATCTCATCAAAATGTGTTAAAGATATCATGACACAGGCTACCATCAAGTTCATAACCTCTAACCCAAATCTAGCCAAAGAAGTTAAGAGCTTGTTTGGCACAGATTTTTCAAAGTGAAAAATCATTTTTTTGGAGAATGTGTAATTAAAAAGTGGGTAAAGTTGTGGATTCCATAGAAGGTGTGGTTGAAAATGATTTTAAAAAACTCGGTGTCAAACAAGCTCTAAAACTGTACTAAATGCTTTTCAAACCATCAGGAGATTGCTGGATAGTCACTCTCCACATTTCTGATGAAGGCCTGAAAAATAATTTAGTACTATTGAAAACAGGGAGGAGGGTAGTTGGGGTTTGAATCACTCAAAAGATTGAAAATCTTTACTGGAATGGACTTTCAATAACCACATCAGTACAAAATTCCAGTGAACAGTACCAGAATGCTATCATAACCATTCCGCACTACAAAAAAAAAAAAGAAAAAAAAGATGAAGATAATCCAATTTGTTTTTACTCCTTGGCAAACTTCTACCATACTGTACATGAGTTGACAACGACTGCTACACTCTTTCGAGCCGGGGAAAGGGGGGACTGGGGCTGGGACTGGAGGAAGGAGTCTCAAAATATTTCTAACAGTTGCACTTGTGAAAACTGAAAGACTGGCATGTTGTCATGGTTGGAAGAGAAAGAAGTTTTGATTAGACACATGGAATTGACTAAGCATTTTATTTGAGCTTGCATATTAAAGAACACAACTTATATTGAACTTTGGTTGGGTCTCTGAGAAAATAACAATATCCTGCAGTTAAACGACTACTCTTATTGCTTTTCGAGTTGTTTATCTAGTCTTTCACAACTGAAAAATTCAGTCGAAGATTAGTTGAAGAGGTATACTGTAGGAGTGCAACTTCCCAATATAAATGGAATAGAAGAGCTTGCTAGACTTCTAGAAATATGTTCCAACTGATTAGAATGAAAATGCCAAAAGAGGAAGGAATTGAATTTCATCTCTCCTTTTTTGTCCTTTTAATATTTTCGTGTTAATTAATTAGCAAAGTCCTTATAAGTCAAAAGAAGCAAAAACCCATTCGTATCATGAATTATAATGGAAATCCACTCATTAAATGACAAAAAGTAATCCTATGGGAAAATTTACGAAAATCGTGTACAGCTGTGAATAATTAAGAATATGCTGTAATCATTATAATTTCTTATCTTTAGGATACTTATTGCAATCTTTGATCTGTAGGGATTGGTTTTTGATCTGTATCTTTGATTTTTTGGTAAGTTTCCTAGGTGGGCATATCCATGTTTGGGCAGTATACTGTAGGAGTGCAACTTCCCAATATAAATGGAATAGAAGAGCTTGCTAGACTTCTAGAAATATGTTCCAACTGATTAGAATGAAAATACAAAAAGAGGAAGGAATTGAATTTCATCTCTCCTTTTTTGTCCTTTTAATATTTTCGTGTTAATTAATTAGCAAAGTCCTTATAAGTCAAAAGAAGCAAAAACCCATTCATATCATGAATTATAATGGAAATCCACTCATTAAATGACAAAAAGTAATCCTATGGGAAAATTTACGAAAATCGTGTACAGCTGTGAATAATTAAGAATATGCTGTAATCATTATAATTGCTTATCTTTAGGATACTTATTGCAATCTTTGATCTGTAGGGATTGGTTTTTGATATGTATCTTTGATTTTTTGGTAAGTTTCCTGGGTGGGCATATCCATGTTTGGGCACATTCACATGATGGGTAGAGCGATGGGCCTTCCTCTTGCAATCAAGAGAGGCAAATAGGCGGAAATTGGTACACTTTTACTATTTTAATTAATCGAGAACAAGTATTCATGAGATTTTACTGATTGGTACTCAGCTATATAAACCCTTAATGATAGTCAATCAATAAAATTCATAATTTTCAATCTCCTATTTTCTGTCAAATCCATGTCAGTGAATGTTTTAAAAGCCTGTGCAATGTGGTTAATTTCTGGTTTTATTTAATAGTTCATAGCCTTATCTTTGGTTTTCTCTGATGTATAGCATATCATGGTAACAAGGAAACTTACCAACTTCAGTGGTGGAACGTTTTCAGGAATTGACAACATTAGCTTTTCATTCCAAACTGGATTCAGGTTACTATTTATGACGCGTGTCTTCATTGACTGCAACAGATACAAAAATCTTAAAAACTTTCATCTCCTTTACACTTGCACATGGACATGAAGAAAATGAGTTATTAGTAGAAGAGATTTACTTGATTTCCCAGTGAGAGGATGACGTACGGGTCACTTGTCAATATATCTCGGATAGCTAGGTTGGTCCCTCGCACTACATTAACCTTGATCAATCCTACAAATTCAACCATACCTGCCTATACCACATATGGAAAAAGTAAGATTTATGCATCCCTGCTCAACTGAAAATTAATGTAGTGATGAACAATACTTCAAAAAAATCATTGCAAAATTCATTGTAGGAGGATATGTGATCATATAAAAAAGACTTAATTTGCTCTAAAGAATGTCTAAATTTACACCCCTCCCACCACAAAATTGTAAGAACTATAATAAGTTGATCCTGGCTATTTTTGTTGATGGAGAACTCATAGCAAGCAAGCCCTTTCCTGCTTAAATTTGAAAGTGCGCATAAAAAGTAAGAGTTGAGTTTTCCTTTTCTCATTTCAATATCAGGATATGAAATCTCATTTTTACAGAAAGATCAGTACCATTGAGGTGCTTTTCTTTGTTCCCTTGCTTTCAGATCTTCTCCAGCTTTTGCGAAGTGCATGGCCTATACCCTGGATGCGATTACTGGTGGTTTGTTTCTCATAGTGTTTTTTCTCACTGGGTGACTTAGAATAACAGATTAAAGCACTACAATTTGAGGGCGATGGAGCTGGAAAGGGGCATGACATCTGCTTATCTTTGTTCAGAAACTGTTGCAACTCATATTTTCTCCTGAGCATCCAAAACGGGGGTCTCTAAATCAGGATGGACTTTGTTAATTGAAAAAATAAAATCTTTGTACTTTTAATACCTTATGAAATCTTCTCGCTCCTCTATAGAGGAATTTGGTTTTGGTTTCTGATAATTATCTGGAATACAAGCTTCATATTTCAAGTTGACTGCAATATTTCCTCCCATTTCGCTTAACTCATCAACTTGCTCATGGGTCCATTCATCCAGCTTCACCGATAAAACCTTCAAAATAGACGCGAGAAAATATGTTAAAAAAGTACATATATATCGCACTGGTGAAAATATTTTATGAATTAAGCTTTTTGTACACCAAGTTTGGTGTACATCCCGGCGTGAGGGACTGTCAAATTTGGTGTACACTTTTCAAAAAAAAGGAGCCCTCCTATTGTGAGGGGACTTTCAAAAAAAAGCAGGCCCCAAACAGAGGGGACTGTCAAATTTGGTGTACACCCAAGTTTGATCCATATTTAATATAGAGGGTGTTTGTTGGAGATAGAAATTAAATTTTTAGTGGATTGTGATAGAAGTTTTTGAAATGTATGGTTGAAAAGATGTAAGACTCATGAAAGATATGATTAATATTGATTGTTTGACTTTGACTTAAATTAAAATCAAATTTTAATCCAGTCCAAACAGACCTATAATCAGACTCGACATAACAATTTCATTATGATTTAAAGTAGATTGGATGGAAGCTGATATTCCCAGGGGACTAAAAGCTCCAAATTTTAAGTGGACAAGCCACTTACTGAAAATAGTTACGTAGGATTAAAATATCAAATACGCAAAATATACAAGGATAATTTAGGTATCTCAGAGCATATATTTGAATCTGGATGGACTTGGTGAAAATAAGCGATAAATCACTGTTCTAGTGGTTTGTTTCTCTTACAAAGAAAATTTCATATTTGGACACAAACAACCCTGTAATGATTCGGGATTCATGTTCCCACAATTCCCATGAACTGAAATTTTTTATGTGAATATGGTGACTTGACAAGCAGTAAGAAATTGGTCCTCACAATATGGATTCTCATTTTCTACAGACATCTGTAGATGCCTAGCTTCCTAACCTATAAATTAAGCATGAGAGCTGCTTGTAATTTAAACTTTTAGACATTTTGACTTGCATATAAACAACTTGCACAATCACACCATCAGTAAGGACATAGAATTTTAATATATAAGAAAATTGCCGAATGGCAGTATCATAATCACATGGTCATGTAGCCTAAATACTGTTTGTGCACATTTTCTTCTTTGTTAACTATCCTTCCCTGCTAACCATTCTCTTCAATTTGTTAATTACTATATATGGTCAGTTCATCTATAAAGATGGAATTGGTAGCACTGGAGTATGTTTTATGATAATATCAACTATAATACACTTTCAGTTGTTTTTCTTATTTCCTTAAACACATTCAGTCAGTTAATGAACCAAACTGGCCCTATCTTGATAGCTCTTCACTAAGGGTTCAAATTCTGATGCCTCTCCACAAAGGAAACAGGTAACACGGATCAAGCACATATAGACCAGTCAACTTGGATTCACAGAGATGATACATTCATGTCTTCATATTCAAGATCCAAAAGCTTTTTGGAGAGGCGTCAAAACAAACATTTATAGGAAGATAATTCCTGCCTCATCATTTGTTCAAATTTTCAATTTTTTTGAAAACTGGTGACCAGGGTTCAATCCCCAGACACAATATTTGGATTTCCATTTCATCCACACAAATTTTTAAAGAGGCTACTAATCATAAGAGTGATGCAATCTCTGCATAACATATTAGAACAGAGAGAGGCGGACTACAACTAATGGAATCTTTAATGGTTGCTAAGGATCTAGCTGCATTGGATCTTCCAGAAAATATAGTGGTGAATCAAATGGACGAAAACAATTCATGTAGTAGACCCCAAATTATTAGAATGGCTTGGTTGTATTTTGTTGTTAAAAAACTTAGTTGACAAACTTACGATTTCAGTACTATTTAAACAACAAAAAACTAACATTTTTCGTCCAATGGAAAATTTTGGATTTTGAATTAAACGTTATGATCAACACACCTTCGTTCTGTGCGCTCCAAGGCTTCTATGTACTCCAGAGCACTTGATGCAGATAAATGCTCTGAAGCTCAAGGATCTGCTTGCCAAAGATTGAAACATAAGTGACACTTGAGCCAATTACAAAAGAAAATACAAGAATCAGAAAAATTAATTTAGGGACTGATAAATAGACCCATGGTTAAAATATCCAAAGAGATTGGGAAACCATAAAAA
Organism: Fraxinus anomala; assembly: GCA_903798345.1. Classification (NCBI taxonomy): domain Eukaryota; kingdom Viridiplantae; phylum Streptophyta; class Magnoliopsida; order Lamiales; family Oleaceae; genus Fraxinus; species Fraxinus anomala. The sequence continues at coordinate 7,899 of CAIGRN010023270.1, forward strand.
AATGTAGTTTGAGTAGTAATGCCTCAAGCTATAAACTGTAAACTAAATGCAGATTTTAATCCATTAGGAGGTATTTATCTTTGTGATATTTGATTGCAGGATGCATATCCTAGATAGCATTCATAGTCAAACAATTTGGACGAAGCACATGTTGAAGTTACGGTACCAAAATGCACTTGGAAAGTATTGTGAAAAAAATGTTTAGATCTATGAAGCATTTGTTGAATACCACTACTTAACATATTTTGTAGACCATGAAATTGCAGTTGCGTGAAATGAAAAATTGACAGTCAAGCTAAAAAACTGCAAATAAGCGCCATCTATATCACTCTTCAACTTTATCAGAGCTGAAATGTTGCTCTGAGGATTATCATGTAAAAATGAGGAGATGGTTCTTCAATAAACATGGATGCCAAAGCCTATATAAATTTTTCGCCCACACAACATATACATTATGGCTTCTTTCCATGGTAAGAAAAAGAAAATCTGAGTTAAAGGAATGAAGCCAATGGGAAAAATCAGAAGCACCAGAAGCTTATGCTTCATGTTGTGATAAGAAAGCACACAAACATGAATGAGTAGAAGTATATGATTAGAGAAAAGCTATTTAGTACCACTAGTGTTAAAACACCTATCTAGGTGGCACTAATGTCGCATTAAATGATATGTATAATCAAATGAATCATTTAATTCTACATTTCATTGAGTCTATCACTTAGTGCCACTAGACTGGTGTTGTAATAGTAGTGGTGCTAGATATCATTATTTATTTGATGATCAGGTTTGTTTCTCTATAAATTACTTCAGAAATACAGACATTTAACCAACATAAAGTGAAACCTAATCAGAAGACTAATGTTGATGTTAATGTCAAGGGTAGGTAGAAAAGGGGTTGATTGGGGTGGCTTCCAGGAAGAAGCCACTGAGTTCATAGCTAGTTAAAGAACCAAACCTCTTTACTTGGAAAAAAAGAATTATTCCTTCAGCAAAAGCAATTACAGACTTGTTTCAGTCATTTCAATTTGCGAATCGGAATCATATGTAGTTCATGCGATTAGGATTTCAAAAATTAGTATGAATTCCAAATCAGAAAATGAATGTCCATTCTGTAAATCATCCAGAAACTGCCATAAGGTGCATTAACAAGGAATAAACTGGAGTCATTAAATGGTCAAATTAATTTTCTTATGCATTTCAAGTGTGGTAACTATTTTGAAATAATGTTCACAAAAATGCTAATAATGTTCAGAAAGCACATGAAAACCTCAACAGGAGCACGATCCATCTCCCCATTAGAAATTTATCGTCTTAGAATCAAACTACGAATAATGAAAAAATTGACAAACAATGTTATTCTGAATGATAACTGACCTTTTGAGTCTTCTTTATAGAATATATGTGAGTAAATAATACAAAAATGAAAAAAGCATGGAATCCAATATAGAGATCAAGTCTTGACACTTACACCCATTTTGGATCTTGAGATCCACAATCTGTGCAGAATCTATTACTGGATTCAGACAACAGACTCTTCAGCCTCCCTTGTGGACCTGCTTTACAGTAAGCATAAGTTATATCAAAATCATTAAGTTACACATTACCACTTCAATATACTTCTTCGTGGATATGCTCCAGAAAAAAATATACCAGCACAGAAAATATCAATATGCTTTGGTCTCATGATGAATATATGATAACTAAGACTTTATTAATAAAAATCATTGCAGAAAATGGGGAGTGTATTTCTGAAATTGGAATGGTAACCGATATGATTAAGTGCTTTTTGAGTCATCTCAGACCTCACGATTGGAAGAATAGGCCACTCACCAAGGAGATTCTAAAATTGCATAAAGTGAGCACTCGAATGGTCCTCGCCGTAACAGCTGCAGGTGAATTGAGTTGAAAGTACAGTATCAATTTTGAGGCATTATTTTGGACATGAATATGATATCCTTCAGAATTCTTATCCTTTTCTGATAAATATGAGTTTGTTGGTCAAATTTTAAGTCATGCTGTAGAAAGCATCATTACTATGATCATGGAGAAGTGCTGCAAGAACTGTATTTCACCATAGATTAAGACATACATATTAGCAAAATTAACAAGGGATAGAAAGAAGAAAGGAAGGAAAATGTATGCTATCACCAGCTACAACTTATAAAAGTCCCAAAAAAAATAATTGGCTCTACTATTATCTTTACAAAAATTTGCTCAGTCATTCACGTCTATTAAACAGGTTCTCTCTCATATTCTTAGAGTTCTGGATAATACTAGGATTTCGGAAAGCATGGCAAAATTAAAGCCTTGGTGGAAATGATGGAGGGATTGTTAATATTTAGTTCCATTCATTTTGTTCAATATTCATCATATGTTTTGAGGGACACTTCAGTTTCTTTCTCTAGCTTTACCGAGCAAAAATGTGTACCATGTCAGCATTCATAACTATCTCAGATTACTCTTCCTAGAAGCATCCATCCTTGAAAGTTGTTATTTTCTTTTCTCTTTCCAGTTTCCATAGATAAAAGATGTAAGTTCACTGTTAGGGAGAACATATTTGGAAAGTGGAGAAGTAAGAATGTCCCTGAGAAATTCTACTATTTTTCAAAATGGATCTTTCTTGGCCAATCAATGAACAACTCCACACTAGATATTTATTCATTTTCTTCTATACCATCTTTCCTCAATGAAGATTATTGACATTTGTGTCTCTCCAATATGCTGCAAGCTAGGAGAAGATAATGTCCCTGAAAATTCTACTAGCCTTCAAATATCACTGACCATTAGCAGATTCTCCACATCTATAAATAATGTTGTCTTTTTCCCATGCTTTTTCCTTCTGATTGATGAGTATTAAATTCATGTTTTTTTTTCCAAACTTAGCTCTTTCTTTAGTGTGGCAAACCTGAAAAGTGAATTTTCCTTTATGACAATCTATTTCCTTTTGTCACCAAGGTATTGAGATTCTTTAGCAAATGAATGGTCATAGAACCTATACAACAATATCTCCAACTTTTATGGTTGATAAGATCTAATGACTGACATTGTAGTCTCTTATTTGTTTTCTTTCTTTCCTTTCTATTTTCTTTATATTTTTTAAGGTAATATTTGTGGGTTGAGGCAGACCCATATAGCTTTGTAGCTCTGTCTGTCCTTCCAGACTAAGATATAAACATCAAGCGTGTATCAACGATGATGAATTGATAGTATGCATCAAGCTTTTGCACTCATATGTAAAAAAGCAAAGAAAAAGGTGAGTATATTCAAGGTCAATGTGGCAGAAACTCAAATAACTGGACAACAAAACAAGCAGCTGAAGTCACTTACTGGAAGAAGAATTATTCCATTCCTTTTGGAGCTGACCCCATTTTGAAGAAGTTTCCATTTGTAAGAGGTCGTGTAGGCTATGACCTGATTCAAAAGATCCAAGGGACTCAAGTTTCGGAAATTTATAGCTTAGTTCTATAAGAATTGAGAGGTTCGACAAAAACATTATGTCTTGTATCTAAAAAGGAGTATCAAAGTGATACAAGAATCAAATAGTATAGCAAGTGAGATTGTGCACTCTAAATACCATGTTGCATCAATATATAATGGTTACTTGTAAAATCCAGAAGCTATTAACAAATGAAAAATCACATAGAAATATGCTGATATTAATATTTCAAACAATCTCTAATTACAAATGAATCTAATGACATAGAAACTGGAAAGATGTTTACAACCTAATACATTTCACCACCAATTTGTAGAAAATAGGTATGAACCTAATACATTTCACCACCAACGTAGTTTATGGTCATGGTCTGGAGATTGACGATTGACTAGCATCCTTAGGCATCTCGTAGTGGAGCCGAACAGATTCACTCTATTATTACCTCCTATTCTAAGGGAAAATTTAAAAACAGAAAAGCATAAGAAAACATATAGATGAACTAAACTCTCCCTATGTACGTATCCAGCACACAAATTGACAAAACTCGTCAAAACTGACAGTGAATTAGCTTCAATATCTCATTGAGTTACTAAAACAAAAACAAGCAAAAAGATTTTACTTCACAAAAAATCCTATTAGGCCAATTGTCTTCCCTCCAATAACTTTAGCAATCATCCCACTATCAACTCCAATGTATGAAAATTTATAAATAAACAAGCATAAAAATTCACAAAACCTTTATATACATCACTCGTATAAGAATCCCAAATCGACATAACCACGATTATAATGAACTTTTCGTACAAGAATGACAAGAACTCCACCTGAAACATTGTTAATTTCTGCATTTCCTTGTTGAATAGACATTTCAGCCTCCCAAAATTCAGACCCAGGTAACAAAACAGCCCTAAATCTTCAAATCACATTATGGATTATCAAATTTATTAAACGAAATTTATGCATTTGCTCAAAAAATTAGGAGATATTAAGAAACAAGATAACAGAATCCTCT
>CAIGRN010023272.1:0-12707 GCA_903798345.1 Fraxinus anomala
ATTCATTTAAGTAGAAATCCTGTTTTGCACAATAGATCTAAGAATGTTGTGTTAGATTTCATTTTATTAGAGATGTTATTTCACAAGGTATTGTGAAATTTGAAAAGATATCTACTAATTACAACCCTGCTGATGTAGGTACTAAAGTTCTACCTTTAAACAAATTCCTGGATTGCTTGACCTTGTTGAAGGTTGCTCCTTGCTGATATGTAGATGCTGCAATATGTGCTGATGACATCTGTTATTGATGAATAACCACTGATGAATGATAATTATTGTACCAAGGTGGAGTATAAAGGGAAATATTGGCATAGTGATGCAATGCCCCAATGGGCTGAATGAGATGGCCCAGCTGGAATTGAAGCCCAGCTAACTAAAAACCTATTTTTCTGAAAATGGTGCAGAAACGTGATTGGGAAAAGAAAGCCATGAAATCGTGTATTACTTACCTGATGAAATGGACGCCAAGGATGTCACCACGTGTCTCCTCCAATACGGTTGGATTGGTGATTGTAGAGTGACTCCTTTAAATGGGCTCCTAGGGTTCGAGATTTACACTTCTTCGAGATTCTTCCATTCCTTACGCTCTCTGTGCCATTACTCTCGAACTCTCTCTTCTTCACTTGAGAAATCAAATATTCTCATTTGATTTTCTTGTTTTTCTCTCAACACTGTGTAATCTTTAGTGATTCCCTTGAGTAGAATTTGTTTTTGTGTGAACTAAAGTGTGCTGTGAAGAGAGAACTCGTGTTTGTGATATCAAAGGGTCCAGTCTAAGTGTTTCCTTTGTAATTCTTACCTTGGGTTTGATTCGAGCATAGTGGTGGTTCATTCTTGTGTGATTGAAACACTGATTTGAGAACTTGTGGCCTGTGGGCTTTAATAAAAGGTAAGTTCATTTTTGTAGTTTATTAGTGTTCCATTATTTCAGTTTCTGATGTTCTTATTTTTAGTCAGTTGAGTTCGCTTTATCAAGATTAATTTCAATTCATTTAGTTTCTGATTTTCGCACTTATATTTTTTGTTGTCTTGTGAGTTAATGTTGTGAACTCCTCCCAACAATATCGTATAAGAAATAAGTTAATAGCTTAGTGTATAGTGTTCAAGAACACATTCTAGCCAATGAATCCCAGCAGATTTTCTACCAACTATAGAAAAATCCAGCAAATCTTAGCCATCGAATACAAAAAGATAGACGAGTAAATAGTTGTAAATAAGTGTAAATGACATGCGCATTAAATAAAGTAAGTCAAAAAGACTTGACCTAACCAAAACAAAAGGGGTGCACAAGACTTCAAGTTCACAACCCAAATATATAATTATGCTCAAACTTTGGAGATTATTTTTTGATGTCAAACGAAAAGATCTCTTGCGAGCTCAACCCCTAAGCAAAGTATAAAAGCGTGAAGGAACCTAAAGCAAAAAGAAGGCTCACATAAAAGGCAAGTCGAACCACCTCCCTTAATGGCGGTAAAAATTGTTACTTTAATACATGTGGGCAAATCCAAAAGGCATGATTTCTAAATCGTCGGGTAACATGTGAATACATAACATAATTAGTTATCTGACCATGACTAAAAGATCCCCACCTATCATTTTCTAGCATGACCCAAAGCCCTCAAGGAAAATTATAAGTACTCTTGCCTAAGAGGAGAAATGCATGCAAATTCAAATATCTCCCTCTCAAATAATCATTTCACCTCTTGCTCCAATTTAAGCATCAAAACAAGCGAGTGTAGGAGGTGAAAGCTCTAGCTAAGAGAGAAATTTGTTGATCGTAATTCTAATGTTAACAAATTGGCACCGTCTATAGGAAATTGAGCAAAGAAAACCATAGATCTATTCCTTAAAGGTAGGAATTCCTCGAAATATGCAAAAATAAGTCAGGCTAAAGTAATTTTGAAGGAGATAGAGGCAATGAAGGTTGAGAGTAATGAGATCGACTGTGATCCAGTCAATACAAGTACAAACTCAAAATAGCGACATGTAATACAATGGCAAGGTTGTGAGAGAATTTGTCTTTCGTCCAACGTCGTCGCCTATGAAAAAAGAAGATAGCAGCAGAAGCAATACAGAGGATGGTTGAAGACCTAAAAGCGCTAAATGCCGCTTTATGAACTAGCATAAGAAACTTGAAAAGAAAACCAACCGAATAAGAGACGATATCAAAAACTGTCGGGAAGACATGTAATCCACATTCTCTAACCTCTTCAATTAAATCTATAGAACTTTTTTTTTAAAAAGTGAAAATTCAAGTCCAGGAAAGGAAGTAGTAGTTATTCAGGTGACGATAGCTGGAGAATGTTTTCACTATATGCTCTTGGACAATGAAAGCCAAATATATGAAGAACTTTTGATCGAATGCATAATATAATCCATGAATTTCGGTGATAGAGCCTCGTTGTTTTATCATAGATGGCCCAGTCCCTCGCAAAAAGCGCATTCTGTTAGTGAAAATAGGATAGGAGACCTAGGCATATCAGGCGAAAAATTCATATATCCGTGATATGCCTAGGGCTCCATCCTAAGGGAAAAATTCGCATACTACGGAATCCTTGGGAAACGGCCATGAAATAGGCAAACATAATCATTTTTCTCTATCAAACATATAAGAGGTTTTCTACAAATAAGGGTGAATTATCCTTAAAATATAATCAAGGAATTCTTTACAGGAATAATGAAAATAACGTGGAAAAGGAAATCATAAAAGCTCCTAGGAGTATAATCGCTATAGTAGAAACGATCAAGTCCGAGAATAAACTCGAAATCGATGACTCAAACGATTCCCGGATAACCGATGACATGTCCGAAGCAATCGTAGTCAAAAAATTGGAAAATTTTTCCGTTAGTTCGGAGGACACAAATAAGGCTCTGAAAATTGGTAAAGAATTATGCAAATGTATGAAAGGTTTGCTAAAAAATTTCCTGATAGCAAATTTAGTTGTGTTCGCCTAAAAGCATGCTGAAATAGTAGGGATAGATCCCAATGTGGCATGTCATGTCCTGAAAATTGACCACAAACTAAAACCCAAAATGCAAAGTAGGCGGTCAATGAGCGCTAGAAAATAAGAAGCACTAAAATGAGGTAGATAGATTGTTAGAAAATGTCTTTTTTTCTAACAATTATAAGGCTAAAAAATGAGAGAATCAAAAGAAAGTGTGATTTTATTATAATGATAGATTCTAAAGTTCCAATGAGAGTTACAAATTGATCAAGATACAAATCTTTAGAGTCAATACACTTATATTTTATTGATAAGCCTAAATAGTAATTAATAATTACCCTCTCATTTCATAACAGAATCCCATTTGTCAATGTCAATTTTCTGCAGGTTTTAATCTAAAGTTATAATTCAAGCTATTAGATTATACTGCAGTGGTTCTGATTTGACGATCTTCTTGATTGTCCCATTACTAAAATTTTGGTATCTTACTTCATCTTACTATAAGTTTGAGATGTCAAAATTTTAGTCGGCATAGATTAGTATGTTAAAAACAACAACAAAATGTTTGTATTTCACAAAAAAATTGACAAATTATAGTGATGTGTCAAAATTTTAATGGTAAAATAGTCATGTCAAAACAACATATCTGATGTCAATGATAAAATTCGTATGTGCCTTGTGGAAGATTTTGATCTCGAAGGGTTATAATGACTTAAGAAAGAGGGAGACCAGTACGTGAGTACCAACCATTGAGGAAAATGTCGGGGGAAAGTTGATTAAATTGGATGGAAATTAAATTTTGATCCACTTTATTGATTTGCAATCCAACGGTGTCGAGTGCAATGAGGGGACAATCAAATGTGAAAATTTGACCTCCCAAGTTTGTGAAGAACTATCTTTTTTGTGTAGTTAATACATTAGTAATAGTTATACATTAAGAAGTTGAAATTAGTAGTTCCTTTAGTCACATTTGATTATTATTATTATTATTATTATTATTATTATTATTATTATTATTATTATTATTATTATTATTATTATTATTTTGCAAGTTATAGTTGTTAGTTATGTTTTGAGACTTTACAATAATTAGATTATGTTGCATTTTAGATTAAAATTGAACCATTAATCTCCACTTTTAGAAGTATTATGGTAAAGTTAGCTTGTGCCTCGTTGGGGATTTTATCATTTAAAATCTTACAATGATCTAGGTAATAAACACAGACAAAAGTAGCAGTGGGAGAAATGTTGAAAGAGAATTTTGATCATATTGGACAATTTAGTGTGAAAACTTGACCTCTCGAGTTTGTAGAGTACATCTCCTTAACTCTCTTGTTAAATTATTTTTGTAGAGTTTACGTGGAACAATGGCCCTCGTTTTATTAAAATGAGAATTTTAGTAGAGTTTGATAAAAAAATAATGAAACACGTGGATAAAGAGTCATGCATCATATGAAATATGTTATTAAAATTAGTTGTTGTGAGTTAAATTAAAATTGAGATTTTAATTTTTATCAAACAGAGACATGATAATCTCGCATGAATTTTAATTATTGTACTTGTAAGACTCAATAAATGACAAATTTCTAACTTTTAGGTCGATTATTTTATGTTGTGATTGATATATATCTATAAAACTTGAACTGTTGTTCATCTAAAGTAAATACTGAATTATTTCTGGGTCCAAAGAGAAAAAGCATTGTTTTCCAGTAGCAAAACTCAATTACTGTGATGACAATTATTGGAGACATTGGTGGGACATTTGATAATACAACTTTAAAAACTAACTGCAGAAAAGTCTTCAATTAGCAATGATGTTAACAATCATGTCATCTTCCACTTCTACACCTAATATAACTAATGGAAATTATGAGTTTTATATTTGATTTAAGTAGTTGTTTTCTTTTGTCCTATGCTAACAAGAGGTTAGTAGCAAAAGGATTAGCGTGTTGAAGATAAAATTTGAATAATTATATTTTTTCCCGTTCTAATAATAGACGTGATATTAAAGAAAACTAAATACACGAGTTCAGACTTTGTGACTTTTGTCACTGTTTATTTATGAAAATTGTACACGTACTGTACAATAAGCACAATAACGAATGGGAGGTGGGGATGGGGATATAGGAAGAAAGCCATAGTTTTCTTTTTTCTTCATTTCGATCTGCATTTTGTGTTTAGTCATTTTATTAAAACAATGCTCCATATGCTCCGGATCCACCGTTTTAAAGGTCGTATTAGGTAGAAACCATCTAATAAATTATTGATGCGACAAAAAAATAAAAGGTTGGCGATAAAAATGTCAAGTCTAAATTTGAAGACAAATTTATATGTACTACATATGTAGTTATGCAAATAAAAGATATATATAAGTTGCCGACTTTATTTAAGGTCCGTTTGGCATAATCAAAGAGCTTTTGAAATACAAAAGTTGATTTTGGATCCATTTGATTAATTTTATGAAAATGCTTTTGATAATTGAAAGAGCTTTTAAAGGAAGTTAATTTAAAGTTGCTTCTTCTAAAAGTATTTCTAGAATAAGAAACTCTTCTAGAAATTAGTTTTCAAATAAAAATTAAGATAGTTTCTTCTAAAAATTCTTCTATAAGAAGCAAAAATAAAAGCATAAAAAAAAAAACAAAAATTATGTGAAACTGGCCCTTTTAATAAATGTTTGTTAAAATATGGTTGAAGAAATTCCATTCCATTATTTTTATTGCATAAAAAATAATAATGTATTTTTTCTGTCATATGACTCATATTGATGATATACTACTATTTATTTTACTTATAAGTAACATTAATTAAGTTTAATCTAAACGAGATGGGAAAGATAGATTATTTGCCAAATGAACTTACAAAAAAGAAAGGCAACTACTACGTTGAGCACAAAACTATGTATATTAAAAAATACAGAGACGTATTTAGTACAAAGAGTTAAATAATAGTAAACAAAACAATGGATAAAGTTTTTTTTAGTTCTTATTAATCTTACTTATAATTGTCCAATCTTACATGTGGGGACGTCGTATAAAATGACCAGCTCAAATGGACAGTCAAGGTTAATTGAAAATGTTGACAACACCTAGTTAGGTAAATGTTCAAGTATATCTGATACGAAATCAACATTGATTGATCATTGTCTGCTTTTTGCGATCAATCATATCAAACAAAATAATGCTATTCAATTTTACTGGTTTTTAACATCAGTTTATGTGGTGGTGGTGGTGAAATTACTGTAACGATGTCCAATATAATTATAATTCATTTTTGTGCAATTAACTATGTGACGGTAATCTCACCGTCACATAAAAACATCAATTATGTTGAATAACACTCCTCTATCAAATATCCTTTTTTTTCCTAACAAGGCAACCGATTGTTCTCTGTCTCATCATTTGTAGTGCACGTCGTATAATACCAAATAAACATAAGGATTGCATTCATTGCAGGAATTTACTGATTGTCTTACGACACGAACTATTGATATATAATCATGCGGTATGTCCGCGTTTTCAACGACACCTCACTAAGCTGTGATGGTCTTAACTATATAGATAGTTCAAAGTGCTAATCGGTATCTAATATGAGATTAGGCTATCCTTCTAAGAAAGATTAACATGTTATCTACAGAGTAACTTTTATCCATTAAGCTACAATCCTTTAACATGGCACTGTCACTTACGACATAATCTTGCACTCGTACATCTATAATTGATGCAAAACCAAAATGACAAGAAGGGTTTGTTCATCTAGTTCTTTTTCAACTAATTATGAAACAAATATAGAAATACATGGAGGTGAGTTTAAAAAAGAAGAAAAGAAATCGAAAAGTTGAACAGGCAAGTCTCGAATAATTAGAAAAATATACGAGCAAGGCTCGGGATTTGTGTCCATTCATAAACAACGCGTCGTACCAATGATCTCTTTTGTTAAAGTATGTTTGACAAAACTTGTCCATTCTTTATTTCACATTGGCAATAATTCGTGGTAGGGTCATTCCAGCTAATTGTCTAACCAACCCACAATTATTATTAAATTATAATTGCCACAAATCCCTTTCCCATTCAACATAAAAAATCAACCACTAATGCACCGAATTACATGATTTATCATCTAGGAAAAGCTTTAATTATCAGATTTACAAATTAATGGTGCAGAAGAAACCTGAAATCACTCTCTATGCCGTTGGCTTATCAATGAGTGTGATGTTCAGTGGTCAGACCATTACTCGTTAGTGGACTATAATTATCGATGGAGACATATGGTGGTCACCCATAATGAATAATTATATTCACAAATATCAAGTCTCTCCTAACAATAATNAAGGATTTCAATGGTAATATCAAGTGTGTTTGTTTTGCTTACCTTTAGAATAGTTTCGACTCAACTCGTTGATCAAAGAGCTTGGTATTGCTCAAATCATGAGCACTACCTCTAACAAGTTGAGTTGGATCAATTCGCAATTTTTTTTTTCTTTAAGATAGAATTTAAAGAAACATTAAAAATATAGGATTAGCTCGCAAAGCCCACGATGTCTAGGGCTGTGCTCGATTTGACTTGACTCGACTCACTTGGTTGAAATCCAAAATCGGGTCGGCTCAAAACTCATGGTAAAACAAACTTGAACCATTCATATTCCAAGCTCTCACCAATCAACGAGCAATTTGGATCCACTGCCACCCCATAATAATATATTTGAACCTCTTAATATAATTAACTTGAAGGTAAATTAAGTCACAAGCAACATTAAGTCTCATTTCTAGTATCAAATTTAACAGTAAATATACTTCAATGATGTAACGAGGATAGAACTTGCGCTTAGAGTATGTGAGAGAGAGAGAGAGAGAGAGAGAGAGAGATTACCCACATTCACGTTAAGTCGTTGTACGTGGTTTTCATAGCCTCCAATTGGCATTACATGCTTTGCAGACCTCTCACCTCTTGTAAATATCACATCACGCGTATGAATATGAACTTCTACAAGACATCTCAACCATTCAAATCGTCCTCATTATTATCTTAGCTGATAAATATTCCCATCCTTTCTAATATATCCTCAAATTCATTTTTAGTGCCTTCATTTCTGCTCGTTCAGTTTATGAACAATTTGCTCTTTTAACAATTCTAACACTCAAATACCATAAATTAAGACAATAGGTAGAACGTGTTATAATTTACAGGAAAAATACATGTTGCCCAGTAAAGGAAAGACACCTGGACACCATCTTTTCAGACAGAAAGTTACCTTAATTTGATAAAATCAATTCATATCAAAATAAAGTGGATTTTGTTATCCCACAAATACAATAATAATTTTTTTTTTAAAAAAAAAAAGGATTCTTTTCAACCTGTATCACTTGATTGAGGGATCAATAGTGGAATCTTGAATAGATAGCAACTTTTTCTGATTTTCAACATAAAGTCTATTTTCTAGAGGCTGAGGATTAATAGAAAGCGATTATCAGTACTATATATATGTGTATACATGGGAGTTCCCACTCAAAAATAATTATCCATATCTATATGCCAAAATTTAAATACTTTGAGAACCAAGAGTGTCTCTTACCTCTCTCTTAACACTAACCAAATTTGTCAGTGGAGAACTTCTGTGGTTGGAACTCAGATTGAACGGAGATGGAGATGAACACGTTCAAGTTTCTTTCCTTGTTGACACTTTTGTTTATCTGTCATGCATATGTTGATGCAGACGAGATGAACGGCCATCACAAGACGTACATCATTCACATGGACAAGTCCAGTATGCCTACAAGTTTTGACGATCACCTGCAGTGGTATGACTCGTCTTTAAAATTGGTGTCGGACTCTGCCAATATGCTTTACACCTACAATAATGTCATCCATGGCTACTCTGCAAGGCTGACATCTGAGGAAGCCAGGTTGCTAGAAGAGCAACAGGGGATTCTATCAGTCCAAGAAGAAGTGCAATATGAACTTCATACGACTAGATCACCTGAGTTCCTTGGACTTCTCAACGATGCAGCTGTAACTGAGTCTAACACGATGAGTGAAGTTATCATTGGGGTGTTAGATACTGGTGTTTGGCCTGAATTGAGCAGTTTTGATGACAAGGAACTCGGGCCAGTCCCAAGTGGCTGGAAGGGCGAGTGTGAAGTCGGCAAGACCTTTTATAAATCAAGCTGTAATCGCAAACTCATTGGGGCGAGGTCTTTCTCACAAGCGTATGAAGCAGCATATGGACCAATTGATGAGACAGCGGAATCGAAATCCCCGAGGGATGATGATGGCCACGGAACACACACAGCAACCACAGCAGCTGGATCAACTGTTGTTGGAGCAAGCCTCTTTGGTTATGCTGCAGGTACAGCGCGTGGAATGGCGAGACATGCCAGATTAGCAGCATATAAAGTGTGCTGGCTTGGTGGATGTTTCAGCAGTGATATACTAGCAGCTATGGAGAAGGCAATAGAAGATGGTGTGAACATACTATCATTGTCCCTAGGTGGCTCAGTAACTGATTACTTCAGAGACGTTATTGCAATTGCAGCATTTGCAGCAACATCTCAAGGAATCTTAGTTTCGTGTTCGGCTGGAAATGGTGGACCCATCCCAGGAAGCTTGTCAAATGTTGCGCCATGGATAACCACTGTTGGTGCTGGAACTATGGACCGTCAATTTCCAGCATACATCAGCCTTGGAAATGGGAAAAAATACCCTGGATCATCACTCTACAGTGGAAAACCATTACCCAGTTCCTTTATGCCACTGGTGTTTGCTGGTAATGTCAGTAGAACATCAAACAGTAATTGCTTACCAGGAAGTCTGATTCCAGTAAAAGTCAAGGGGAAAATTGTGATCTGTGATCGAGGACTGAATGCAAGGGCACAGAAGGGTTTGGTAGTAAAAGATGCCGGTGGCATTGGAATGATTCTAGCAAACACTGAATCCTATGGAGAAGAGCTGGTTGCTGATGCACATCTCATACCCACAGCAGCTGTTGGTCAGACAACAGGTGACATCATAAAAAAGTACATATTTACTGAACCTAATCCAACAGCCACGGTTGCAACAGGAAGCACCCAGCTGGGGGTCCAACCATCACCTGTCATAGCATCATTCAGTTCCCGAGGCCCAAACCCAATCACACCAGATGTACTTAAGCCTGATCTGATAGCACCGGGTGTTAACATCCTAGCAGGATGGACGGGAAAAGTAGGACCAACAGGATTGCAAGAAGACTCTCGGCATGTGGGCTTCAACATAGTTTCTGGTACTTCTATGTCATGCCCGCATACAAGTGGATTAGCAGCATTAATCAAGGCTGCCCATCCAGAATGGAGTCCTGCAGCAATAAGATCGGCACTGATGACCACAGCTTATAGTTCATATAAGAACGGACAAGGCATTCAAGATCTTGCAACCGGATTGCCATCAACACCATTTGATTATGGTGCCGGACATGTCGACCCCATATCAGCCCTTGACCCAGGTCTTGTCTATGATGCCAGCATTGACAATTATATAGACTTTCTTTGTGCCATAAACTACAGTTCCAGTATGATCAAAACAATCACAAAACAGGATTATTCCTGCAAGGATGGCAAAGAATATGGAGTGGGATATCTTAACTACCCATCCTTTTCTGTTCCTTTCCAGACGGCATCAGGCCCAGGTGGTGGAAGCAGTGCACCAATGGTGGTCAAATACACAAGGACCCTAACAAACGTGGGTAACCCAGCAACTTATAAAGTTTCAGTCTCTCAGGAGACAAAGGCAGTGAAGATTTTGGTTGAGCCGGAAGTGCTCACTTTCAGCAAACCATATGAGAAGAAAAGTTTCACAGTGACATTCACCGCAAATTCCATGCCATCAGGCACAGCCAGCTTCGATTATTTGAAATGGATGGATGGAAATCACATTGTTGGCAGCCCAATTGCTTTTAGTTGGTCGTGATTATAATAGTCAGATATTATGGAAGTTCAATATCATGCACCCTAAACTCCCAAGTGCACATATTTTACCATTCTATATATTCTCTATTAAATGTCTCCAACTGTTTAAATTGAAGATATATTCAAATAGAGCTAATGTACAACTGACGAGGAAATATTGAATGAAAGAGATTAAACAAGTCCCACCCCACCCCCATAAAAATGTAAAACAGAAAGAAAGAGAACGCACAAACACACACACACACAAAAAAAAAAAAAATGCAGTATTGAGAAGGTTTACAATATATGGTGATTTTGCGTTCCTCCTATATTTCTTGATATGTTAATTATATCTGTGATAGACTCATGGATGATATTCCGGAAGTCAATCAAATTCCCAAGGAATTGAGACAAATCCAATATGTTTTAACATGATATAGGACCAATACACTCACAGGAAACAGTTAGCATTCACTTGCTACAGATGAGGGGATCCCCGCCCACCCGCCAACCTAACCCCCTCTCCATGCAGTACCATTTAGCTTTTGTTTCTTCAATTTTACCCCATGGGAACTTGTTTAACCCATGTTTGATCCCCATTCTCTAAAAAACTCATTTTTTCCAAACTCATTTTCAACCACACATTCTTGCAATAAAATAATTTTACACATAAACCCAAAACTTTTTCCTACTTTTTAACCACGGGTTCTCCAAAAAATCACTATCATAAAACTCATTTTTCATTAAAAAAAATGGGGCTCAAACAGGGCCTTAATTTGGTGGATGCTTTTGCAAATAGAAGAGAGTCCAATTCTCCTAATATTTGATAGTCCTTATTATATGTCCCAGCAAACTGATGATCAGCTGTGACTAATTTCTCAAGTTTTTAACTACAATTATTTATTTGAAACAAGCAGCAAGCAATCCAAAAGAGCATGATATACATCAAGAATTATTTGCCACAGGCCATGTACACACGCACGCGCACACCCCAAAAAAATTGAGAGAGAGAGAGAGAGAGAGAGAGAGAAAAGTCATACTATCTAAATCAAAATATTCAGACTTAATTTCAAAAATAATTATTATAACTCGTTTGATGCTACATATTTCTCCATTCAAATTCCAGAAATGAAAAAGTTAATGTCAATAAAAGACATCACTCAGAATCCTCTATAGATTGACAAACAGGAAGGTAGTATGTATCCAATTGCCAATATCTGTGTTTCACACCCTCCCAGATTTCTTCTCCTAAACAATCCTTCACAGGTAAAGGTATCAACTGAGTGGAATAACCCAAATTCTCAAGTTCTAGAGAGACTAATTGACAATAAACAACATGAAAGAAGGGGTTACCACCGCAAAGGCCATTAAAGAATGAATATATTCCTCCAGGCTTCAATAATTGTGGAAGATGTTGGTGAAACTCTCTCATATCTTCATAATACTCCCCATAAGTGTCAAAGAATATACCTGAACAGATTGAACAAATACAGGTGAAAATTGTTTTATATTCAGTACTAGACATTCCATAAGAACATACAGATATGAAACAGCTATCTTAAAAGTTAAAACATCAAGAATAAAAAAATTACGCCTATCTGGAAGAGAAAAAACCCTTTTAACAGATAGCCGGATAAGTTACAGATGTATTTGTAAACCAATTTCATATGACAATCTGCAATGCAGCTCTTTGAGATGATCTTGATATCAAAAAGAATATTTTATTGCTTTATTGGAAAATATGTAACAACTTCGGTAGCATGTTAGCTTAGAATTCTATTCAAAGGCCCAAATTATGATTTTGATGCATTCTTTTGCTTGCTTTTGTAGGTCCCAAGAAGTTTCAATA
>CAIGRN010023304.1:0-11690 GCA_903798345.1 Fraxinus anomala
AATCATTCAACACCACAAAGGTAACGCCAAATTGCAGAAAGTAGACAAGGTTATGTGGTTTTCAGCTATGAGTTCACATTGTCACACTAAAATTCAGCGAGGCATGATCGGCACGAGCAATATGTAAAATTGGACATACTAATCTCCAATTGCTAGAGAATGTTTGATTATTACTTATTAAAGGTCTGATCTTAGGCCTACTCAAGTTTGTGACTAATATTTTGGCATGCTTTTATGGTTGGAAGGGTTGTAGTCCAGAGTAGTCAATTGAGCTTTCTGTTCACTACTGTCCCTGTGAAATGCCTTTATTTGAGGACATGTATTCTATCTTCTTGAACAAATATGACCGAAAGATATAAAGTTTAGCCATATTCAGACTCTATAAACTGGCCATATTCAGACTCTATATACTGAATTCTAGTAGTTGCTATTTTTGTTTTTTCTTCTTGTTGCCATAAATGGGAGTTAAGTCTTTGTTTCCACAGACCAAGTTGAATTCTAGACGCTGAAATCTATATTTGTGGCTGTTCTGTCAATATACTAGACTACTTATTTGGGGTGAGCTTTGTGCATTTCGTGTGACACTTAGATGATAAAGTCACTTGTACGAGCGAATTCAGGTATATTTTACTTGTTACATTTTTTGTGATGCAGAGTAGTTATTAATTGTTACATTTTATTTCATGAATCCATATAGTAACATCTAGAATGAACAAATAGTTAATTTTGAGCTATGCCAAATTCAAATCTCACTCCCAATTCCTCTCTTAAGTCCTGAATCTAAATCACTGTTGAAGATTGTGAGTTTACATGCATGATGTAATAAAGGGAACGTCATATGTTTGAGTAACAATATCTTGCCAACTTGTCTATGATTTAACCAAGAAGAGATATGCTGTAATTTTCATGGAGTCTCTATGCATCACCTTAATATTTGTCTGATATTGTCTAATTCACCTCACTAAGCATGCCATAAGAGTTTTCTTGTGACATAACTTCAAAAGACTTTATTATCCATATTTTTTATCGTAATATAACTAATCTTATTGAATCCTTGTTTGACACTCATTCTCTCCAAATACATTATTTCAAAACTCATTTTCAACCACACATTTTTCAATAAATTAATATTTTTCATTACATCAATAATCTTTCCTTACTTTTTAATCACATATTTCTCATCATATCACTATTTAAAATACATTATTTCATCAATAATATCCATCAAACACCCCCTCAGTAGTTGAACAAGATGTTCATTTCAAAGGTGCTACACTAAATTATTGTGTTTTCATTTATTGTAGGTTTAGGAAGAAAAGCACTAGACAACCTTTTGAATCCACATTATCCACTATAACAGGGCCGTACCTATGTTTGGTAGTGCATGAGGAGAACTTTAAAATTTGAACTCCTAAATCATAGCAAAAACAGAACTAAATTAATTTGTTAACTTAAAATCAACACTAAACAACAAATAAAATGAAATATTCAAAATATTTATGTTATAATCAAATAACAATCCAAAAAATATTCTAAACAATCATTTAAATACACTAACTGAAGTCACTCAAGTCACTTAACAATTAACACTAACTGAAATTTGAGTGTAAAAAAGCATTCAAATTAGTTTTAAAAAGAAAGATTAAAAAATACGATTTTTTTGTCAAAGTATTGTACCAACACATAACATAGACTATAGTTACATATAACACATGAAATAGAGTGGTAGACTATTTAGGAAAAAAATAACAATGGCAACAATTAGAAATAGTGAATGAACTAAAGAATAAATGCAAATGCATAAGAATGATAACATAAATACATACATACATAACAATTAATTAACCAACATGTAGTACTATATTCATGAATCCCTCAAGTCATAATTCATAAACCAAAGGCAGTTGAATCCATATATATCATCATCAAGCTTTAAAGAAAATCACTCAAAGAAAGCCAAAATAAAATTTTCTTGAACCTCCACCTCTTATTTTATGTGATTGGGCTGAAATTATACAAGTTTTGTGGAGATGTTGGCCGATTTTACATTAACGGATCAATGTAATATGCCAATAATATCAAAGAAATGCGAACAAAATGTACGCAACATGTTCAGAAAGCAGGTGGAAATTTTGACACAAAAAGGGGTGTAGAATGCACTCAAATTGGCAACAATATTGATGCATGTCCCCACTTTTGTTACACAATGGAAAAATTATTCATAATCAACGAAGCAAATCAAATAATCCCACGAACAAACTCATTATTGAAAATACTTGTACAAACAACAAAACAATTAATTTATATAATTTCCCAAACTCTCAACCTTCAATAACTCTCTGTTTCTTATGCAAAAAGGCAAAAAAAAAAAAGGGAAAGCAAGAAAGAAAAAAAAAACGCACACACGCAGTGCATAAATTATTAGAAGTCCATGAAAATGCTTTATTTCATAAAAATCGATTACTCTAAAAATTGTGACATCTGTAAAAGTCAACAAAAACTAATAAAAATACAAATATACTAACAATCAATTAATTTTCGATGTAATAATATATATAAAATGAATATCAATAAAATAGAATGGGCAAATAAAAAAAACCAATCAAACAATTTAACTTTAAATGTATACAATATTGTTACCGGATTCATAATATCATTGCTGAAAAAACCTCATTGTTTCGAGCAAGAGAGAATGTTGAGTATAAAAGGGTCGGATTTTGGGAAAATTGCGAACTTAACAGAAGGTCTATGTTTTGATTTAGCATGACAATTATTGAACGTTTTGAACGTAATTAGTGGATTTTTTTTTTTTAAAAAAAAAGAAACAAAAATTTATTTTTGAGTCCCCTAAAGAGCTAGGGCTGAGGCGGCGACCTTTCGAGCCTCTCCTCAGATTCGACTATGCACTATATAACAAGTTTAGAAGAAAATAAGTTACCGGAGTTAAACATATAAAAAAAATTTTACAAATAAAAGTAGTACACACAAAATGCTTAGTAGCGAATGGACTTGCTGCACGTGGTCATAGGGCTTAGCATAGGGACGGTTGCTGATGTGAGGAAAAAATACAAAAAGAAATTAGAAATATTGTTGAAATTATAAAATGATGGAAATAAACAGTACAATAAACAGAGTAACAATAAAAGAGAAGAAATCTAATTGTTGATGTAGTGACGATATTGAAAGGAATCGAAGACTCTATTGCGCATAGTTTTCTTAAAACATATTTGCTTTCCACTGTGGTGCAAAATGAATGATTGATGGCATCTGCCTTTCATGATACAACGATTGAAAGTAACTGAATAACACATCGTCACTACTTTAGGCAAACTAAAAATTCTCATAATTCTATCATCGAGCTAGAACAAAAAAATTATCTAAACTACTAAGAACAAAACTCTTGAAAGCAAAGAGAGAAGAGAGAGATTTAGAGAGATGAGAGAACTCTCAATTTTGTGGGCGAAATAAAGAGGAGAACACCTTCTTATATAGTATTAGAATAAAAAGGGGTTTCAATTTTTCATTAATTTGCATTAACATGAAAATGTTACAAAGCCTTGTAACCACCAATTCAAAAGGAAAAATTAATTAGAGAATTGAAACATATTAAATTTGTTTGTCATTCACTTTACTCCAATTCAAAAGGAAAAATTAATTAGAGAATTGAAACAAATTAAATTTGTTTGTCATTCACTTTATTTTATTTTAATTTTTTTTTTTCCAACAGTTGACACCCTTCCATGTATCTTGATGTGCATTACAATGGCCTGTGAGAGCTCCCAAGCAATCAAAATTTGTATTAAATTATTGCCAAATATGCATCAGGCTATATTTTTAATTCAACTCCATGAAATGAATTTTTGACAGTGTCCGCGGTAAGAGTTCATTTATAAAACCTGTCATAAAATCATTTGCAAAGATTTGGCAATGTCAATACAAATTGAAAGGGATTTTTTTTTTTTTTTTAACGAGTCAATTTATATAATTTTCACAAATTTTTTAATCCACAAAAGATCAATAGAAAAACTGCAATACAACAAAAACCCACCTCACAAACCTAAAAAGCTTAATTTTACCTCGAAGCTTGAGGTTGCTCCATAATTTTGAGGCCCAAAAAATCACCTATAGCATTAGAGTTTGATGATGATGTCTCCTCCAGCCCGATATTTGGCCACAGGATAAAGGGGCTGATAATGTCGAGCGGGAAATGACAAAGTTCATTCTAGTTGCTTGTCGTCAGCCCATCTATTAGGAAGCAAAGAAGTAGCTCGGGGCACATTGCAGCACATGGAATGGATTAAGTCCATATCCATAACAGCAAACTTGATCACATATATAATCCATATCAGCCATAATTGCCAATGAAGTTGTATGTTTGGGAGTCGGTGATAACAATCAATAAGCTGAAAGTTTGGATAGTTGACAATGAATATATTTTACCGTTTTCCCTTTCAAATCAACAATGATGCACACGACTAAAATCTGAAATTCACAAGACGGAGAAAGATATTATTCAAAATTCTGAGAGATTCACAGTCCTAGCATATGAGGATATATACAATATATAGAAAACAATTATTCAGAGCTGTCACGGTTAATCAGTAGCATAGCAACCCTTTCAGGCATTATATAAACACAACGTTTTAGCAACGCCCATCCATAAACTTAGACACTGGTATGACAATTGGTCAACTGACAAATAGAAATGATCTTAGTTTTCACGCATGATTTCCTCCATTTTCAGTAATATCTTCATTAGCAAAGTAATATCCATCCATACAATTTTTCTGAAGGTGAAACATAATCACTAACCATTCTTGTTAATTTGTGTCAGCAGTAACTTGTTAATTTGTGTCAGCAGTAACTTGTCAGTGAAATTCAACAGTTCTGAAACTTCAATTAACTGCATATTCCATGGGACTTACAACATTTATCAACTTTTTAATCACACATTTCATACTTTGATCAAAATCTGCTAAAACTTTTGTCAAAAGTTTTGTCAAATAACCCCTTAGTTTTCATCAAAGTCCAAAAGATAAATTTTTCTTACTAAAATGACAATATTGAACCATAAAGACGATGAAGGACTTCCCATATGACTAGTCATCAGCCTAAAAATGATCTAGGCAAAGATAGAATTGTCAGGCATAATAGTAGATCCTACAAGGTGTAAACAGCTAAAACCAAAATTCAACAAGCAGATATCCTCACGCTGTCTCCAGAGTTCTCAGCTCACTTCCTCCCCTTCTGCAGAAAACTAGGTTAAATATTTGACTGACCAACAAGAATATTGATCAAACGATTCAAACCTGTTCAAAATTTTTTGAATTACATGAATCTAAAATCAGGTTGGCCAGATATCACATAGTGACACTTTGCAATTCAAAGCTGGGATGCTCCCATTTCCTGAAGGGGAAAAAAAAAAGAATTAAGACCTTTGCGGCATAAACCTCCCAAAAAATGAAGGAAAGAATGAAAAGAAAAATTTCCAGAAAAGTTATCAAACCTCTATCAGTTGGTCCAGAAGAACATTAAGACAGTTCGATCCTCTTTCCTTTTAGACAAATCTGGCTGATTTACCTGCTAGTATGAGTTTGGAACAGTAAACATATATGCACAGAAAAATTCAATTTTGTGTCCTCTATTGTTAAGAGAGTTCACCGAGTGAATCAATTATAAATTTGCACATGAACACTTCTGAAGTTGACATTCACGGTTTTCAAAGGAACAAAAACAGCATAACCCAAATTAAAAGGGCGAAGGTTTTAAACATGGAAACAAAATATCATTTTTGGGTCTACCAAAATAAAAGGTAGCAGAGAGAAATTATTTCTACACATCAAACACATTTCATGAAATTTTCACCAGAATAAAAAAAATACAGGAGCTTTACAATTATGAAGTTAAAGAAAAGTGAGTGAGGAAGCATAGTCGAACCTACTTTTCAATGAATATTTTTATCTCATAAATAAACATTCAAGTATAAGCAACTGCTTATGAAAAATAAGGGGTTGCCTTGGTATCAAATAATGGTTCATGATGATTTTGAATCATATATTAAATTGAACATATTCTTTATACTTGATATATCTTCTACCATCCATGAAACAATTACCACATTCTAATTAAATTAGTTATTATAAATATTTCTTCCGTCTTAAAGAAACTAATATACCACTCTACAAGAACTATACAGTAATTATCATTTATGTTTAGACATAGCAGCAAAATTTGATAGTAAGCTTTTAATCTCTTTCAACGGTCTATTGGCATCATAGGTTATAACCAATTTGTTTTTGAACTCCTAAGTCCTAATCACAAGGTTTATTGGAGCACAGAAGGATGCATTATCATCTTACTGTCTATTGCACCTAAAATAGCACGAATCTTTGAAGAAACAAAGAACAATAATCGTGTAAGAAAGACTCAATGTTCGATTACAAATCATGACTAGCAAATCACTGGAGTATAATGAAACTTAGGTATGTATTTTCGCTCTACACCTGTTAAGTTAGATGAACCCTCCACTGCAACTACATAGCCTTGATTAAAAGTTAAAAGTTTCAAGCATAAACAGCACAGCCGATAATTCTAGCATAAAATCACATTATGTTTCTGTATGAAAATTAGCCACTGCTATGATAAAGGTGCCATCAGGACTATCTACTTTGCAACATGGCAATTTTGCTTGCCATAGCAAAACAACATAAGGACCTTTACTTATGCAACGAAATCCTCCTGTACAGGTGCTATTACAAAGACAAGGTCAGAATATCACATATTTGAATGTATAGATGATTAATGGAGATTAACAAACTTCCATAAATTTAGTAAGTTCATAATGCACCTTGTGAGTAGAATTGTTAGCTCTAACACCAAATTGATGTGGAAGTCACAAAGAAAGAGAATAGGTAGAAAGGGGAAGAAAGAGAAAAAGAATAAGAGTAATAAGCAGAAAACTAGATAGAACAAGAATTTGGGAAGGAAAGTGTATAATTTAATAACAATAATCAATAAGTCTAAATACAAATGAAACCCTAGGTTCCCTTGTTAGGGTAAAGAACTTAAATCTAAATGGATTTCTAATATATCAAAAAATTTCATATAAACAAGATTCTAATTAATCAAGCTATTGAACTAGTCTGACTTAACAATCTTTTCATAAAATAGACTTCTAATCGTTTCTTTCACCTTGTCAACCAAATTTGCATTGAGCCCCATGTACGATTTTTTTTCAAAAATGATGGGACGTGTTAAAGAATTGTTATATCAACAATATATATTCTAGCAAGAAATAGAAAAGGTGGCACTAAATATCTGAGGAATCTTGTTTTGTGTGTAAACTTATACGCCAGCTTGTCAAACCATGCAATAGCAAGAGAGGGGGTGCTGTAGACAAATGAATTCACTGTTTATCAGTAAAGTTCAGGCTCTTATAAATGATAACCAAAACCAATATATCAAACACCAGATAAATGCTATAGAAGTAAGTGGACCTAAATTCTTCAGAGGCGTTCAAACAGACACAAAGTGAACTATACATGGCTCATTGATATTACTATACGACGTACACTAAACCATTTCTATTCTACGTATAAGTGCAAGCTGATCTCCAAAAATAATAGCTATGCACCTCGCATAGTTAGTGTTTCAATAGCTAAGTATGTGACTATGGATCTGTGTTCTACTTCATTTAAAGAACCAGACTGACCCTCACATTGCTAATCCCCTGGACCTATCCCACCTTCTGCTTATGTTTTGCTGCATCTTTCTCTGCCAATTGGTCTTGTTCTATCTGCAAATCACGGCACTCAACAGAGCAGAAAGCACAAAAGTCACTGCATTGAACAGAATGAACATAAGTATAAGCACTCTAAAAGCATTAAAATACATGACAAAGAACATCTCACGGGCAAATGTAGAACTATACAACAACAAAGTTAAATGAAACCAAGAGCTATTATATATTTTACACTATACTATAAATAATAGTTATATTTGTAACTCATGCAATACTATAAAAGTCTAGTACAGTATATAACGATACAAACTAACATGCATACAGACTTTTCGTGCAATATTCAATCATGCAAGAAAACATTCATATTAATTGAATCAATAAATTAATTAAAGTTTAACTTACAGTTAACCCAAAAGTAATCAGAAAATTATCCAAGCCAATTGAATCATAATCTTTCCTTAAGACTATATTGTTCCTCTAGTGATGAAGGTCTTCAAGAAATTGCCTCCCAGGTATAAAATGAACTTCATTCCAAAAGGACTAAACATTTTTGTCACATAGGAACCAGCAAATAAAACTTCTTATTTGTAGACCGAACAAAATGACAGATTCGACAGGATTTTAGGAAGAGAATATTTTTCAGATTTTAGGGAGAAGTATTCCGAAAAAATTGATGATCCCAAATGCAAAAGAAATGGCCCTATATATAGTTTTTGAACATGGTAATTCATCCAATGGCCATGGCCTTTTCGTAGGTTTGTGTTTTATGAAAAGATGGGAATTACGTCATTAAAAGGCGTAACACCTAAAATGCTACAACAATTTAGAAAGGATACAACTTTTTAGGAAAAGATGCAAAAAGCCACAACCATTGTCAAAAATCATTTCAATTAAAAGACATAATTTTAAATTTAAGACACACAGGACAGAACCAATGGACTTTTCATATTATTTCAAAAGTCAATTCAATAATTTTATTTTCTTCCTTTCTTCCTCATTTCTAACAAGAGACAAGGATGAAGACAATTTCTTCACTCACAGCATCCTTATTCATCATATGATGAAATAAACTATATAACTAAATATAGTTAATAAAAATTTCAGATTAACCTTATGATTGTTATGACGAATTTTTTACTTGGAATATAGAGCAATATGGAAACAACATTTTTTGAAGGGAAAAAAAAAAGAAGAAGAGCATGCTCGTCATGAAGTACGAAACAAGAATAGAAAAAGAATCATGTTAGATGATCAACAAGGTCAATGGGGCGGGTAAAATAAATAACTGCAATGAAGTCTCCAATATTTAAAGGGAAAATATCACATGCATCGTCACCAGCCGTGAATGGTTAGAGAAGCACTAAATTGAAGAATTACTTAAGAAAATCATATACCAAAAACAAATTTAGTATATCATACTCAAAAATAGAAACAAAACAGAACATGCTTGACAGTGATATCTAATAATTCATGGCAAAATTTCATAAACACAGTGAAAATCGGTTGTTAATTGATGAAGCAAAATGAAGAAAAGTTCAAGAAAAAATGATGAGGAAAATAGTAAAATCACAACCAGATTCAATATTAAAAAATAGAAAAACATATATCAAAACACACTACCTGTACATGTACACCTCAGAGTCTTTAGCAATTTTCTTCCCACAATAGTAACATCGCTCCAAAAAAACCCCGATCTTCTGCTGATCATCGTGTCCAATACACTGGCCAGCAATAGGAGAAGCAACCGCCACAATCCTCGGCCTCATAATTTCCGGCTCTAACGCGTTTGCCACCGAACGCTCGGTGACCTTCGCGGAACTGATCGCAGAGGCAGAAGCGGTAGCGCTGGAGGTTGCAACCGGTGGCTTGACCTGGCCGGAAGAACTTCCAATTAGCTCGTGCTTTACTCGCATTGTTGACGTGCAAGGGTTTTAGCAAAGATTTGAGAATGGCGGGAGCTTTCGCTACCAGTACCAGTGCGTGAACGATAAATCGAATTTATGTTTTCAAAGAGAGAGAGATGCTTAGTATCGTAGAATTACGGTGGGTCCAATGATATGCAGGAGAGCTTTTTCAACGAAATGGAAAAAGGAGAAGGGTGAAATTTGGCGGATGATTTTTCTTCGGTGAAGTTATTGCAATTGTATTCAACTGCTTATTCGGCGGATTTGGTTCTTAATTACTTCTCAAAATTGATTTACGCGTAAATTAAATGCCTCATGTTGGAGTTGAGATTTTTCAGCAATAGCAATTCTCGGGAATTGTTTACCGACTTTGTACAAGTGTTCGGTTGACAGTATCTGTATGAAAAGATATATGAAATTACATCACGTGTCTTTATAAAAGAATTATGTTGAATATTCATTTACGTATAGCATTGGTCATTTTTTTAGTCCTGAATGTAGCTTTAAAAGGTGAGCTATGAAATTGTATTGTGCATTCAATTTTTTTTATATATAAAATTTTTAAATGTAGAAAAATAAATAAAAATTATATCCACATAATACTAAAATAACCTAAACAAATCTTGAAATATTTTGCAATTAAATTGTCGTGGAGTGTAGACTGCAGATAGAGATGGCAATGGATCGAGCCGAGCCGGCTCGGCCCATATAAGCATGAGCTCGGCTCGTGCTCGTTTGTAACGAGACTCGTGGGTCGAGCTCGGCTCTTGAGCTCGTGTCTCTTTTTTTTTTTTTTTTTTTTTTTTTGTGCACCTTGTCAACTTGTAGCCAACCTGAATGGATAAACTATTCGCATTATTTCATGCAAACTTCTTATACCTTCATTCCCCTTCCAAGTAATTTAGTAAGGTTTGCAGCATGTTTNTTTTTTTTTTTTTACCTAGACCTTTATAAAAAAAAATGGACGAGCCCGAGCGGCCGAGCCGCTCGACTCATTTGACACCAGAGACGAGCCGCTCGACTAATTTGACACCACTAACTGTAGAGTTGTCTTTTTCTTACATTTTGCACAACTTTTCTATAATATTGTATATATTTCAATCGTTTCTTAGAATAATTAGCAATTACATGTCATAGTGTGAGCTCAAGCTATCGTATAAGGCGTATCAATGAGTTTTTTTCAATTTTTTTTTAAAATTTCTAACAACAATATTTATTCGTAATACGACTTAAAATCTCGTTTTTATTTAGAAATGATTTAATAACAAATCTCACACATTTTCAAATGAATATTATAATTCTCTTAGTGATAATATTCATGAATAAAAATTAAAACAAGTTCCATTGTAAAGTAATAATCGACCAACATATTTTAATATTCCATTTAATTTGCAAAAGAAATTTTTGGAGACTTGTGTGGATTTTCCAAAGATAACGATATGTTTGTTGACAAAAAAAATGCTAAAGATTGATTTGAAATCTATTTACTTAACATGGAACATGATCATATATTGGTCGATGTTAGGATTGATATCACTTGTTGTGACATTAATCACCGGGTTGAGATGTTGAAGTTATATAGCAAAAATAATGAAGTATATGATCAAGCAAAAGAATAATAAAAAAAAGAATATAGCAGAGGAATTAAGAGATTTTATTGACTCGAGAATAATAGAAAAAAGAGAAAATTACAATGTATCCTATATTTCTAATAATCTATTTTCTTACACACTTATCAAATTGTATAAAAGAGCCTAATATTTATAGGAAATATGTAGGGGATATCCAAACCCTCCTAGTAGAATTGTTGATGAAGTAGGATATCAAAAATTGAGTCCAAAACAAATTTCGATTCTCAATGGGTTTCCAAAATAGAATTTCAATTTGATATAGGACTCCAATAGCATTCCAAATTAATTTTTTTTTTTTTGATGCACCATTCAATTAGAATTCTTTAATTATTTCAACAAGGAATTCGGATCACAGCCAAATTCTAACAGTCGATAACAAGGATGATGAGTCGTGTACTCGGCACCATTGAACCT
>CAIGRN010023308.1:0-12973 GCA_903798345.1 Fraxinus anomala
ACTTCTGCTGTCCCTTTTTTTTTTTTTAGGTGTTCTGCTTTTATCTTTGTTCATGTAGATTTTTATGCTGGACTTTCTTATTATCACTTATAAGTGTTTGCCAGTGGGTGTTGGGATTATAAACAATAATGCCCAAATCAGAAAAGGTACTATTGTAAAACGAACAAGATAACACCACTTGATGTGAAACAAACTACTGGAATGAGACGTTGAAGTTAGATGGCACAATAATAAAGTATTTCACAAGCAAAAAATTATATAAGACAAGAAATATAACGGAGGAATTAAGAGATTTTATTGACTCAAAAATAATATAGAAGAGAGAAAATTACAATGGATCTTATAATTCTAGTAATCTATTTTTTCACACTTTATCAAATTATATAGAAGAGCTTAATATTTATAGAAAATATGTACGGGGACGTCCAAACCCTCTTAGTAGAATAGTTAATGAAGTAGGATGCCAAAAAATCGAATCCAAAACGAAGTAAGAATGAAAAATGGGGAAAAATCCGAACAGAATAGGCGGCGCCAGGCAATCTGCCTGAATTTTTTTTTTGTTCAAGTTTTCTCCATTCCAAATTCTTCTTCAAGTCCAATACCAATTTCCAATTCCCAATGAGCTTCCAAAATAGAATTTCAATTTGACGTAAGACTCCAATAGCATTCCAAATTGAATTCTCCTTGACGTGTACTTCAATTAGAATTCTTCAATACTTCAAATAAAGAATTCGGGTCACATCCAAATTCTAACAATCTCAACTTTGACATGAATTCCACTAAGGAATGAACTGACTTCTTCAACAATAACTAAAAAATTAATTTTTTCAATAAAATACAATACTCTATATCTTCCAATGAATCCAAGCACTACTCTGCAGAATTACCTCAAATTCTCAAAAAAATCATAATGATTTTAAAATTCACCAAATTGGGCTATAACACACTCCAAACCAAAATCAATACCAAATGTTTTTACAAAAGTCCATTTGCTAGATTGTACACATTCTACTCCACTTAAAGCATGCTCAACAAAATCAGCATCCATATACCATTTTCTACTGGATCCGTCCCTAGTAATTGAATACAATGGCACCGCAGGTGATCGTGGCAAAACGGCATTATCCATATCTCCTGAACTCCACTTAGTAGTATTTTTCAAATCCGACCCTTTACGAGCTCCTAAAGGTATTGTACCAAACTGAATGTACACAACGGTACTGAACCTGTGCTGATTAACTCTTCTAAATTCTGCATGACCCTACAAGATGTATAACTGAGACATTTTCTATCCTTCCAATACAACCGGACACCCTTACAAACCTTCAAAACTCCACCTCCATTAAAGAACTCATAACCTTTTGAATAAAGAATAGACAATGAGATGAGATTCTTCTTCAAATCCGAAACATGTCGAACGTGGCCAAGTGTTCTAATTGTTCCATCCAAAAGTTTCAATCTGACCGTTCCAATTCCAGCAACCCGACAAGGTGCATTGTTTCCCATAACCACTACACCTTTGGAAACAATTTCATATGTAGCAACCAAGTTCTTATTAGGACATATATGAAACACACACGCTGAATCAAGAATCCAATCATCTTTCGGTTTAGACTCAATGTCAAAAATAGCTAAGAGATCTCCATCAATGTTCTCCGCGAGGTCTACATTGCCTGAAATATCTGATTGCTTCCCATATGAACTTGTAGTCATCCTTTCTTTATTCTGAAATTTGTAGCAATCCTTTTCAAGTGCACCTTCTTCTTACAATAGTTACAAATTTGATTATTGAACTTAAACTTCGATTTGCCTCTTCCAGAACCACCATGAGCAATCAGGTCTTTTCTATCTCTGGCCTTTGAAACCCGATGATTTATCTTCTCTTTTGAATACAAAGTATAAACACCTCCTCTATGGTAAGAGTATCACGACTATACAATATTGTGTCTTTAAATGAAGAAAACAAAGTGGGTAACGAACACAATAGGATCAATGTCAAATATAATTCATCATACTCTACTTCCAAAATTTCCAAATCATGGACGATCTCTTTAAATATAGCTTGATGATTTTTCAACGATCCTTCTTTTGCCATTCGATGAGAGTATAAACGCTGTTTGAGATTCAACTTGCTTGCCAGACTTTTAGTCATGCATTATTACTCCAACTTCAACCATAAAGCAGCTGCTGAATTCTCATTCAAAATGTGTTGAAGAATAGTAGTTGATAGATGAAGATGAATGTGATAAATTATCTTCTGATCCTTCCGTAATTTTTCCTTCGCGGTTAAAGTTGTGGACATCTTGTCAATTCCCAACAACGCATCATCCAAATCCAGCTGTGCGAGTACTGTACGCATCTTAACCTGTCATAGCTAAAATCTAGTGCTCCGATCTAAAAGCGGAATGTCATACTTCATGGAAGTCATCACGAACAAAAAACCTCGAACAAATCAAACTCTGCGCTCTTGCGAAACTGCTGAACCTAGGCTCTGATACCACTTGTTGTAAAACAAACAAGATATCGAATCGCTCTGATACCACTTGTTGTAAAACAAACACCAGATTGAGATGTTGAAGTTATATGTCACAATAATAAAGTATTTGATCAAATAAAAGAATTAGAAAGACAAGAAATATGACATGAATTAAGAAATTTTATTGACTCAAGAATAATGGTGAAGAGAAAAAATTACAATGGATCCTATAATTTTAGTAATCTATTTTCTCACACTTTATCAAATTGTGTAGAAGAGCCTAATATTTATAGGAAACATGTAGGGGACGTCCAAATCCTCTTAGTAGAATTATTGATGAAGTAGGATGTCAAAAAATCGAGTCCAAAAAGAAGTAGGAATGAAAAATGCAGAAAAACCCGAACAGGACAGGCGGTGCCAGGCAATCTGCCTGAAAATATATATATATTTTTCTCAAATTGTTTTCTCCATCCCAAATTCTTCTTTAACTCCAATACCATTTTCTAACTCTCAATGGATTTTCAAAATAGAACTTCAACTTAATATATGACTCCAATAGCATTCCAAATTGAATTCTCATTGACGTAAACTTCAATTAGAATTCTTCAATACTTTAAACAAGGAATTCGAGTCACACCCAAATTCTAACAGGTATACTTTTAGAACATATGAATTTTATGTGCTTGTGTTTATAACAATTGGATATGAATATAACAACTACTAAGCCTTCTTCCTGATAAATAAATTATTTACACTATTGATTTAATTTTTGAAAGTCAACAGCAGCAACTTGAGAATTAAATAGTTAAAGTGCATTTGGCGAACTTCCAGTTACTTGAATCAGCTTCCTTATTCTTGATTTTCTAGAAATTCAAGTTTGTTTCTTGCTCTGGTATTTGGAATACTATGATCCTTGTTTCCAAAAATTTATGGCATGTAGGGGCTTGTTATTTTGAGAATCATGCTGGCTAACAGCAACCATCTTGTTGGTTCCATTCATCAATTGATTGAGCATGTTTCAATGGGCAATAAATGATAATCGAGATAAAAATCTGTGAAAACCCCCCTTTTCCTATTTTCTTCTTTCCATGGATATTGGAAAAAAATTTAAATGCCAAACTCACACTCCTAAGTTAAGTTTAAGAATTTGCGCAGACCTTTATCCTACATACTTCACTTGATGACTATTGGCTGACACCACTGGACTGCGAACCATCAAATGCAATAGAACGCCCCTTTGCCATCTTGAAAGCCAAACAATCTTTACACGGCTTAATATTGAGATGCACGTTTACTCTTCATGTGACAGGTTGTGAAGGTTAGGGTTACATTTAATTAAGATTTTCCTTATTCTGTTAAGGCGTATCAGCCTTCTTTGAAGTTTTTCTTTCTTTCTTCTCGTTTTGTGGGCATTCTTTAATCTGTGTTGTCAATGTAATCTCTTTATTGTTCGTACAAATGCTGAATTTTCCTACTTTGTATAATATTTGAACAGATCTTCAATGATTTCTTGCATACGGAGTATGGTGGTCCGGGAACACTCTTAGTTATTCCATTCATCGATATGGCCGATACCCTAAATGAAAGAGGTTTGCCTGGGGGTCCTCAAGCTGCACGAGCAGCTGTTAAATGGGCTCAAGATCATGTCGACAAGGACTGGAAAGAGTGGACTAGAAGCTAAGATATCACATAGCTAGTCCGGCCGGGGCTCTATAAACTCATCTAGCAGTCTGGGATCTTTGTGGAAGTTGGAAAAATGGTTAGCGCATTATTTTGCGTTCCCTTAGTATAGAGCCCAGGGGCTCTATAAACTCATGCAGCAGTTTTCTATTTTTGTTGAAGTTGCATGGAAAGAAGAGAATTGTGTGGTAAAACTTTCGCTCAGTTTCATATGAAATGTTCGATGATACGTTCAAACCGTGTAATAGACAAGTTGGTTTATCATTCCATGTTCTTGTATGACAAATTATCAAAATCCCATGAGTTCAAAACACACTAAACAAGGAAACCTTTATTGAATTACAGGACTAAAAAATATGTATAATGTCAACTTTAATCCACTGTTTCCCTCTTGAAAACTCCTGCCAATAGGGTAGATACATGAACAAAATTAAAATGGCTCAAAATTGCAATTGTAATAACGAAACTCCAAACTTGTGTGGTTGACATACTTGCAATATGAAATAAAATAAAATGTGAATTTTACGAGAAAAACCGCAGCAACAATTGACAGATGAACTCAAAGATTTGAAACACGCAGGGATTCTTGACATGACTGCTATATATCTTCTTAATCAATCTCTCCATAGCCATCTGCTTTTTCCCAGCAGCTATTTATCGATCTCCTGAACTTGACCCTCTGCAGTATCAGATAGATCGAAACAAACTTATACACCTTCCGTGACTAGGAGAGCATATTTTGTTAAGCTTAAAAATAAGAAAAAAGTTACTCCTATTTCCAAAATGTTTGGATAAGTTACTTTTTTCTTACTTTGAGGTTAAATAAAATTACTTCTTGTAAAATAACCTATTTCTAAATTGATCCAATTAAAAACTATTCATTACTCTTTAGTGAATCTTTTAAGCTTAGCCAAACATGCTCGAATTCAGAGTTGAGTTTAAGGGAGAAACTATTACCAGCAAGAACTGCAGCTAAGTTTGCTTGAGCATCCGCCTCAGAGTTCAAGTCCTCCCAGAAGATAAAATAAAAATGTCAGCATTTAACACTTAAAAAGCCTAGGGAAAACAACGTTGACATTTGCTTAACAAAATGAATCATGGAAAATTGCACCGACAAAATCCAAGATTCTTTTTGGTGGACTAATCGAGACAGGCGTGTAACAGGGTTGCATTGTTCGAACAAAAAGTTACACGACTGAGCTTACCCTAAGTACATGAGAAATCTCAAATGAAAGAAACCTATCCTTTAATTTCTTCGCCTCCTCGTACAAATTGGAGATGTTTTCGTTTTTTACCTTCCATTGACCCTGAATCTGTTCATGAAATAGCCCTCAGAATGTAAACTTCACAAAGGAAAACCGCAGAGAGATTCACTAAACAATAGCAGTAAAAGATTCCATCAATTGATAATACGAGTTACATTTACCTAATATCATCTCTAAAATGAAAACTAAAATTAGAAACATATACCGATTATTCTCTGTATTAAATTCTCCATTGAGAATATAAAAGACGGATCATCTCATAGAAAGCTAAACTGCAGTCATTGCACTAAGTGACAGGAAATATGCATTATAAAGCCCAAAAAAGACAGTAATAAAACTGCATTCACGTACACCACATACAAAAAGCACGCATATACCTGCATACAAACAAGTTTCGAGTCACCCCGAACAAGAATACTTGTATACCCTTTTCCAAGTGCATATTTCAACCCCAAAATCATGCCTCGATACTCAGCAACATTATTGGTTGCTATTCCTAAACCTTCGCGTAACCTACAAATCTAACAAGTAAAAAACAGTAAGAAATATAAATAATGTATCAGAAAAAAAAAAAAAAAAAGGTAAAACCTCAAAGTACGACAATGTTTACCAAAGTTCCATCATCAGATCGTAGCATAGCTCCTGCTCCAGCTTGTCCAGGATTTCCTTTTGAGGAACCATCAAACTCAAGAGTACAAGACTGCTGTAATTATTACACAGATTAGGCCTTTAGCAAGCAAGTTGTCAAAACATCTCTTTCAATTCTTATAGTATGACTAACAGAATATGATAAGAATTTGGTTTTCAACATTAAGTCACATTTAAGAATTTATTGCAAAAGTCGGCTCTTAAATATAAAAGCTCTTACTAATTAAAAAAAATACACGCACAAAAGCACTCATCTCGAAGACTACTAATTAGCACCAACCACGGACCACTCGTTCAAGATGGTCGAATGTTGTCAAACTCTCCGTTAATCAAACTTGATGTGCTTTATTAGGCTTTAATTTAATAGATTTTATAGAATTTTCCTACTTCAATTAGGACTAGTTTAAACACTATATAAAGGAGGCTTATGCATTGTAATATATGCAACTTTGATAATGAAATAAATGAATACTTTCTCCCCCAAATTCTCTCCATTCTCTCTGTCTTCTTCTCTTTCTTCTCCTTAACCTTGTTCTTATTTGTTGCACCCTACGTCAATTTGATATCGGATCAAGTCATTTTCTTTTACTGCTCACGAGGACATGTGATATGTTTTATTCTTGCTAATTGAATCAGCCACTCAGGAGAATTCAATTGAATCAGCTTAAAGATGATGATTTGGACCGTTTAGCTCTTCTAAGTCTCGTGAGGTATCAATTTCTTTTATGCTAAAAATGTTCTTTTATTTCAATGTTTTGGTTGATCATTTTCAAAAAATTAAAACAAAAAAAGTATCATATAAAACCATGAATTCATATAAAAATTCTCATAGCAACACCATACCCCTACTTCGTACCACTATAGCATATTGCCCTTATCAATACAATTATTACCGGTCTAAAGACTATGTTGAAGACGTTCATTATCCTTCTAGACTAGTTAACCTATAACTGTTGTACTTTGATGGTATGGCTAGTCCCAGTTATTTATTGATTGACTCTATAATCTTGAAAAAAAAATTCGACTTTCACAAATTAAGTGACTCCATTCGTATTTGTCATGCTAATATGTCACTCTCCACTAGGAGTTATTGGAAGATATTTTCGTGTGATATTGATGGTCAGCGACTTGTTACTTTGTGGGATGAGATGAATAAATATGCCCCATGTATTATCGAACTCAATCACTAGATCAATTCTTTTTACACTATAGGCAATGTACATCCACTATTAGCTAATATCTAGCCCTTTTCAAAGAGGTATTACATAGCTGTGATATTATAAAGCTCTCCACATCACAGTATCTAGGTTTTTCAATGGTTTAAATCCTGAAATTATGCATAACGATATTCCTGCTTCCCAATCTTTAGATGAAGGTTACTAGCAAACTAACCTATGGGACATATCCTTCCGTCTTCACCAAGCATGTCATACACTAGGTCTTCCACCCTAATCTCGACAGTTACTTCCCAAGCCTGGTTATGTTACTCCTCATCATAAGGAAAATAATAAAGTTTATATTGTTGAGCTTATTGAATATTCTAATAGCGATGATCAAAGTTTCAACATAATTGACTATGATACAGTTGAGGATTTACCTATAGCATTACAACCTATACCAAACATTCTACATGTCGATCTCGTGCTAAAATTGGTATCGCCAACACTTTTGAGTGAATTTCTCGCTGACTTTGTTTTGGTGTTACATCAATTGAGTGACACTGTAAAGACTCGGCACCATAATTCAATTTAAGTCTCTCTTAAGAGAAAGATCATGGATTCGAGTCTCGGGGACGCAATAGAAATTCGTGAGAGATAAAATTGGCTCAGGCTCTCCAATAGTGGACAGTACATAAATTAACAGCTTGGGCATAGGGATTAGGGTGTTAAAGACACTCTCCGGGTGGCCTCATTTTTATTCAAGACAATTGTTTGCTTGCATTCTTTTCCTATCGATAGTCGGTTGTTGTCTACTATATATCATCATATTGTTTTACCTCTGTACTTTGTTGATTTTCATGCTGAGATTAAAAGACAAATCTTTCTCAATCATGCTTTTGACGTACAGTTTAGGCAATGATGCTTTCATGGTGATGTTTATGTCTTGTTACATGTTTTTTTGTTTTCAATATATCAGAAGTATTTCCTTATCGGGACATATTCAAACCATCGTTGTTGCAAACTACTGCATCATGCTCATGTGAATTTTGTGGTAATTTTTGTGAATGAGTTGCACACGTCGTTGCTTCATCGAATTCCTTGTCCCTACTTGGTTAAAAGAAAAAAATCACCCACCATAGTCTGATCAATACTTGGAAAATAATTTCCAGATTTAGTCGTCGACATATGGTCAGTATAGTTACTTGATCAGGAAGAAAAATCATCCTCCTTAGTTAAGAAGTTACAGGCTATCTTTTCGGAGTTAAGTTCTCTAAGCTAGAGAGAAATTATACGAATCTTGGTCGAGATAGTATTTAATTCAATCTCCAAATTAGATGCTCATGTTAGGAAATATGATTAGGGTTTAATTTAATAGATTTTATAGTATTTTTCTACTTCAATCATGAATAATTTAAACTCTATATAAAGGGTGTTTATGAAATGTAATAGACACAACTTTGATAATTAAATAAATTGATATTTTCTCCCCCCAATTTCTCTCTATCCTCTCTTTTATTTCTCTCTCTCTCTCTCTCCCTCTTCTCTTTCTTCTCTCTTCCTCTTTCTATTCTCCACAATCTTGTTCTTGTTCATTGTATCCTACGCCATTCCGTCTAGGTAAGGTTGCAACATCCACTATGTGAACAGTTGACTAGATAGATACAAATCACATACTCACCCTACACAACTTTCACATCTGAAGGTATTTGATACCAACACAATCAAACTTCTAGTTCGATTTGAAGAGGTCTCCAAAAATAGGAAACACAGATATCCATTTTTATTATGTATTTTCTGATTTATGTCTTGAGGAAGAAGATTCAATCTTGAGTCTCGACTCTCATCATGATACTATATACTTCGTCAATTCATTCTGAAGTATAGTTTGAATTGAATGTTTCATCTTCCAGCAAATATATGCTTTACAATCATTCAACACATAGAATGGATCATAGAACTAGATAATAACATTGACTTATGCCATAATCAGACTGCTGAGCTTCCTGTAACCTCTCTTTTGTTGTTGGATCGCTCAATGTTATACCTCTAGAAGAAGAAGGTTGCTGTAAGAAAAATGAGTTGTTTATAGATCATGAAATACTAAAGTAAATAATTATTAACCAGAAACTGCACTACACCAGATTGTTTTTGTATTTTTGCTTTTGCTGAACACAACAAGATTGTTTGAGGTGAACACGACAAGACCTTCGGAGTTTGTCGAGGTAAATATTGTCTTATCCTACAATGTACTTTACCTAGACTTTAACTAGCGTATTGAGTTTGTCACTTCAACAATTACAGTACTTCACTTAAGCTACTCCCTGTATTAAGTAGAGCACCTCTCTTTTACACAAGACCCAGTAATATAAATAAGAGATCCAACTAAATAATAGAAATTGCTTGAGACAGGAAATTTATTGTTCTGGAATATAGATTCTTGTGGCTTTCCATTGACAATTTTTTTACAACATAACTAGAAGCACAAATGTAGGATTGCTAAAGATACCAGAACTGCATAAACCTATTATGATTACATTCATGAAAAATCCAAGGGGGCGAAGGGAGTTGAAATTATTTTTGATAAATTTTTAACAGATAGGACAGCTAAATTTTCCAAAAATAAAAAATGCTTTACGAAAAGGCCAACCAAAAAAGTGATAATTATCTGACCTGAAAAGGGCATGGTTCAAGAGTGCCGAAAAGGTCCTCAGTTAGATCTGACACTCTGATGGAATAAAGAGCATTCTTAAGCCCACAAGCCATAAGATATTTCTCGGTGTCCTTGGTCATGGAGTAACCTTTATACACGCTGACAGGAGGATCACGTATCTGCAAGAATAAGGAAAGAGGAAAATAATTTGATTAATGCATGGCAACCATTTTAGTGAGAAAAAGCATATGGTTTTCATGGAGAAACTTTCGGTAAAAACATATGGACAATACATCAAAGTAACATCATATATACTGCAATTCCAAATCTGGTAATAAATAGATCATGACCACACAGTTAATGAAAAATGCAAATGCTGAGAAATTTTTTAGATACTTTTTAAATAGGTCAATAATAGCAGTTCTAACGCAGCCCTAATCCCCCACCATACTGAAAAAATAAAAGAAAAAACAGAGTCAACTATGCATTAACGGGAAGAAGAAACCTTCACTTCACTGTAATAGAGAATCTGAGTCTTACGACTGAAAATTAAAAAAATGTCCAGCCGAAAGACATAATGAAAAAGAACAGAAACAGCAAAATATCAACTCATTTTTCCTGAGATTTGTTCATGCACTGCAAAAATATAAAAGGCAAAGTGGGGGAAAGAACTCTACATAAAATTTTGGGGCCTTCTGAGTCCTTTCATCTGAACTACTAATTTGCAGAAAGTTGGCAGTGTCAATACTTTTAGTTATGAAATTGGATTGGACTATGAAATACAAACGAAATCTTAATCTAAAACCACTCAACCCTAATCTCCCTCAAATCTTTTAGTGAAACTGATTGATTTGTTAAAATTTCCTGAAAATTGGAACAATATTTGAATTTCGTCAAATAATATTCATGCATGGAAAATTTTCATTTAGGATATAAGATGTGCTTCACTTTGATGAAGAGCATACCCCACTTAGAACTCAAGCCATAGGAACCCTTGGCGCCACCATGAACTTCACATATTTCTTAGGTATGACATTAATGTCATCTTAGGCTTTCTTCCTATTTTATTTTATGGTATGTTCAGTTTGAACCACAGGAAGGCAGAGATTAATAAAAGGATCCCCAAATTTATGCATCCATTCCCTGCACCTGTTCCCAGCAATATGCATACCAGAGGACTACTTAAATACATACAAAAAAACTTATAAAATAATTGGTATATATATTTCGCTTATATGCAATAGTTTCAGCAATATCGAGCTCACTTAACTTCTATAAACCCAAAAGAAGAGCATTGATGTAGGACAAAAAAGACAAAAACAGAAATCATGTATCAAAAATTAGAGAATGGTGATTACCGAGGATCCAACTTGAGCCTGACAATCACTTAAGTTCTTGTAAAGACCCACCAGATCACCTTTCCGAACAACAAAGAATGCTTCCTTGTCATCCTTCAATACCGGTTTAGGATCAGGATTTCCCTTACTAGAACTACGACTACCTCTACCAGACCTTTTGGTTGAGTAGCACTGAACTGGAAACCTTGTAGACAAAAATACCACATTTGATGTTCTAATACCTGCATATTGAAATCTCGTTCTCCATGAAGTAGGATAAAATCCACAAATCGAACTCTTCACGCCAAGTTTTCCTGTCCGTGATAATATCGCTGAAGAACACGCATGTAACAAACTGTTCATTCCAGAGACCTCTCCCTCCAATTCCCTAGATTTTCAAATTGAAAATTTTATTGTTTATTCATAAATACAAAAAGAACAAGGAAAATAATTATTTTTTTTTAAGAACTACGCTAGTATTCCACTGTCATGTCAGATGGTTGAATGCTCTAATTAGTGTAGGAAATAAACAAAAATGATCAAACTAAGGTTTAAAAAAAATGTACGTAAACTTCGTTTAGCCGGCATTATTGATTATCTAACTGCTATCCCTTTTTACCACATCAAAAACCAGAAAAAGGGACTAGACAAACAAAAATAAGCACAGGGACTTCATTTGATAGCTTGATTAATTCAAATTTTTAGATTTACAATCAAAATTTTCAATCTTTATCTATTACATTTACATAAAGTTTAAATTTCTTCTTCTTTTTCTTTCCCAAAATTTTATTAGCAAAAAAGAGAACCCACAGCTGAAAACTAATTACATTTGGGTTTCCTTTCGTCTTTTGAGCTAAGCCAAACATGCTCTCAAACTTCCTATGAATTCAATTGGAAAATATGAGAAACATCTATAGAACCCGGAAATATAAAAATAAAAACCGAATTTAGAGGGTAGTTAATGAAATTAAAACCCAAATAATTTAGAACCTCTACAATGAAAGAGACATACCGTTTGAATATTTGATGAAACTATCGCAAATTGAAGATCTCTTTGTGTTAGTGTATTCTGTAATGCGTGTTTGTGTGTGTAAGAGAGTGATTACAAACTGCCAGTGTTTGGGGAAGAAGGAGAGGGGTTTTGCTTGGGTTCAATTAGACCGGTGGATTTTAGCCTCCGGTTCACGTCGA
Organism: Fraxinus anomala; assembly: GCA_903798345.1. Taxonomy (NCBI): domain Eukaryota; kingdom Viridiplantae; phylum Streptophyta; class Magnoliopsida; order Lamiales; family Oleaceae; genus Fraxinus; species Fraxinus anomala. The sequence continues at coordinate 12,408 of CAIGRN010023308.1, forward strand.
GTTTATTAGACCAACTTCATAATTATTTCATTTTTTAACTTCTTTTATTTGCTTTGAGTAATTCATTTCAATACACGATATAGAAGAAAGCAAACAAAATCGATAGTCATTTTACTCGTAAAACACTTTATTCTTTATAATACATGTTGTATATTAACTATTAAGATTACTTTAATTTCGTTGATCGATCATCCAAAATATTAGTATTCATTTGAATCAAAACAATTATTTTCCTCTTTTTTTTTTTCACTCTTAAAGCATGTTTGGTTGGGTTAAAATGTTGACTTATAAGTGCAAAATATTCAATACAAATCATTTTTCTAATTGGAAAATTTGATTAAAAAGAGTAAGTTAATTACTTCGGAAATAAGACGAGAGTTGCTAACAAAAAAATAATAATTTCTTTTGAAAACAGTTAAAAAATAGATGTCCAAAATGCTACAATTATCAACTTAAGGTTTGGTAGAAATTTTGAAAATAAAGTGATTTTTTTTTTAACATTATTTTGTTAAAAATATAAAAAAAATCACGATTCCACGTGAAAAAAATATTTTATTAAAAAAAAT